>JXSR01S040349.1:8227-19927 GCA_000969725.1 Ophiothrix spiculata | reverse complement strand
TTGGAAGCAATGATTGGAGTACTGATGTTCAGAATACCAGTAGTGTTCATGCGCTCAAAGACAAACATGCGTCTCATTTCATGGATTCCATGGGTTGCTTCACTGGTTACATTCAACCATTTGCTGGTCATGTTCATTGCAGCGCTGGTGTTGATACGTTCGTAGTCAAGGAGACTTCTAAAATTTTCAAATTCAATTCCAGCTCTAGATCCAGTGCTGATGATTGGTGTGGTCATATTCATGCTGGCACCAGTTGAGATGCGGTCAAAGTTGAAGATCTTGCGCATCATGTCTATGCCAAATCCAGCATTTTGGGTCAGATTGTACCATCTTGTGTGGAAGAGCATGTTGTAACTGCCATCGAAACGATCGTAGTCAAACAGAGCACGGTGGTTGGTAACGCCTGAGCGCAGGATAACTGAGTCATTCAAATAACGGCTTACAAAGTGGGACTCACCAAGACCCTTGATGCTGTCGAAGTTGAAAAGACTACGGAATTGGTTGAAGGTGATGTCAATGTTGGAGTTGTGGTTACCGAGGATGCTAGTGAGGGTAGTGACTCCACCAGTGCTGATCTGATCAAAATCAGTGGCACCACGGAAACCATCCATGTGGTATTTGTGGCTATTGGTGAAGTTTACAAATCGGTTGGTAAGTTCCATCTGATTGTTAGCATGAAGGTGGGTAAACTGGGTCATACTGTAGAAATGAAGAAGCTCGACATCGCTATCGGTGACAAAGCTATGGATTGGTGTATCGACAGTCCAGCGGTGTCCAGCAAAGATACGGTTGAAGGTGAAAATCTCACGGTGGTCGTTGTCAAGAAGGCGGACTTCGTGAACGGTGCTGATGATTGGAGTCTTGATGTCAACGTTTGAGGTCAAGCTGGCGCTGTTGAATGAGAACAGCTTCTGGAAATCATTCAAGTCTACATTGTGTGTAGCAGTCATGTTGAACCATCTTGATTTGGTGTCAATTTGAGCATTGGCATAGAGACGATCAAAATCAAAGAGTTGGCGTGAGTTGCGGAGATCAAAAGCGTAAGTCTGGTTGTGTTCACCGACAAAGGTTTTGGTCTTGGCATCAAGGTTTCCAATGATGCTGTCAAAGTCAAAGATGCTCCTAAATCTGTTGAAAGACAGCTGAGTCTCTCCAGTATGGTTGAAGAGGCAGTTACGTAGTACAGTACGCTCAAGGGTACGGACTTGATCGAAGTCAAACAGGCTGCGGAATTCATGCATTTCATGTCCAACACGGCTGGTGAAGTTAAGGAATCGGCTGGTAACATTGACAAGGCCGGTGGCGTTGATCATGCGGAAGATGGTGAGATGGGTGAAGTCATCAAGGATGAGTTCTCCAAAAGTGTTGAAAACACCAAGAGGGCTGCTGATGTTCAAGTTATGGCTTCCATTGATGCGGTCAAAGGTCACAATTCCACGCATGTTGTTCCATTCCATACCGTTGGTGGTAGTGAAGTTCAGGAATCTATTGGCAGTGCGTGCAGCAAAGGAGACGTTAGCGAAATCCATCTTGAATGGTCCATTCATAGCTTGAATGTCCATGACATGTTCCATAGAGCTGTTGATCCATGGAGTCCTGACCTCTCCCTTGATGCTGCTGTTAGCTCTCTCATAGGTAAGGTATGATCTCATGCCGTAGATGCCATAAGCTTGCTTTAAGCTAGCATTGGTAAGCTTAGAACTGATTTCATGTTCAAGAGTAACATTGACACGGTCAAAGTTGATTGGAGTGACAAAGTTGTCAAAGTCGACGCCATGTTTGAGGGTAGCGTTAGCAAGGCTTGTGTTCAGGCTCCAGATCATGTGTCCCTTGATCTTTTCAAACTCCCACAGCTTGGTGAAGTTTTTGAATTTCAGCATGTTGGACATGGTAAGGTTAGCTAGACGTGAGGTCAGGTTGTAATCCAGTGATCCCTTGACTTTGGTGAAGTTCCATGGGGTGGTCACATCAACGAGGTGGATACCAGTGTTGAAAGCAGAGTTGCCAAAGATGGTGCTTACATTCTGGGTGATGTTGCCTCCAATCTTTTCAAATCGGAAGATGCCAGACATATTCTTAACTTCCATGTTGACATTGTTGGTCATGTTAGCAATGCATGATGTAAAGTTGGTGTTCAAACTTCCATTGATGCGGCTGTAGTTGACTGGGTTGCGGAAATCATCGATGATGAAGCTTCCATTTGCAAGCCATTTCATCCATGGAGAAGTGATGTTATGGTCAAGATCAGCTCTGATGCCATTAAACTTGAAGAAATGAGTGAAGTTATCCATGATGAATGAACTGTTCATTGTTGAGTTGACCAGTCTGGAACTGACTTCATATCCCAAAGTGCCGTTGATGATGTTGAATCGCCATGGGCGGGTCATGTTATGGATGTTGTAGGTGCCATTCATGTTCATCTTTCCAAATGGTGTGACGAATCCGTGGTTATTTGTAAAGTCAACAACAAGTCCGCTTTCAGGCTTGCGAATAGTGAAGCTCATGTTAGAGGTACCATTGTAGAAGCGGTTTCCAATCAAGCTGGCGTTGTATGCACCACTGAGGCCGGTACGGTTGAGCAGAGCAGATGTGTTCAACAAGAATCCGACATTGCTACCTGGGCGGATGACCTCTACATTCATGGTGTGGTTGATTAGGGAGAAGTTGAAATGGGTGGCATGATCCAAGGTGATGTTACCCAACCATGGAGTGCGAACAGTGATCAGATTGGTCAAGTTGAAGCTTGAATCCAAAGTGCTGTCAATCAGTTCCTTGATGGTGTCCTTAATACCAGTGACGTCCAAAATCTGGGCTTTGTTCTTAACATCTTCGCTGATAGCGCGGATGTTGGCCAGACTGAAGCGTGTGATTGGTCCATGCTTGTGGAGGACATTGGTCATGTTGACTTGCATCCATGGATGCCAGAAAGCACCAATGAGGCTGATATTCCTGGGAGCGATGGAGAAGTTACCTGTATAGTGGGAAATAATCAAAGAAAGAAAATAATCCATAAATACTTAGTCAGTAGCATAGCCGATTGAGCAGACCTATACTTTTTAAACCATGGGCTATTATATACCGTGAACTATACAGTCAACAACCAATCAATGCATGTAACCATATGACCATACAGGGCAATAAATTTTCTGTATTTTTCGAATCATAAAAACTTAACCAATCTTGTTGAATATTCAAATTAATTTTAAGGTTTGCCCATGCAATAGCAGCAACATTAGTCAAAAGCTATACCAAAATCATGAGTGATTATGCACAAAATATATTAATATGCAGTGATTTGGTATTGATAAATTCTTATCAATCAATGCTAGTCTCTTACACAACAACAACAAACCACCGGGTCACTATGTTGTAGTATACAAGGAGTATGCTTTGGATCTCGCAACAGAGGCTGATTGCTTACTGTAAATGTCAAGGTTAATAGAGCACGCATAACAAATCTTCACCATAATGAATACAAACCTTGGGAACTCAACAAACACAACAACGCGAATTACGTTATCGTTTGCAGTACATGTGGGAATATACAAGTTTATGAATGCTTAAAACTTGGGTATCGAATCAATAATCAAAGGGCAACACGTTTACAGGTCAGGGTTCAAAGTTCAAGAACAAAGACTTTTGGCTAAAATGTGCAAAGTACATTATCACTAGCTAGTGTCTATAATGTTTTTAACATATCTGCTGTTTTGTATAACTCAATGGTAAGAAGAATATCGAAGGTCAAAAGGTCAAAGTACTAACCGGAGGCCAAATGATTAACGGTCAAATATATTAAAATGCTCAAGTACTATAACCTTTGTCTTCATGTTGAACAAACTAAGTTTAAAAAACAATTTTCTGAATACATCTTTAGTATGGACATATCTGACCCTGATGCTTTGAATATGGATATGTTGAATAGAAGAATGTCAAAAGTCAAAGGCCAAATGATGTTAAAGGTCAAAGTACTTACCACCATGGGTGATGTTGAAGAGATGCATCAAAGTGTTGTTTTGGACAGAGCTGTAGTCAAAGACGTATCCAGACTCGGTGCTGTTGTACATAGTGGTGTTGAAAGTGTAGTTGAAATAGCAGGATCTGATGCTCATTTCCATGGTTGCGTTCATGGTCTTCCAGAGGTACCTGAAGCAGTCATCAAATACGATCTGGCGATTGGTGTAGAGTTCGGTCAGGGTGTTGTTGTAGCAGAGGTGGATGCCGTCGACACCATCAATAAATCGCAGTCTCTGGGCATTGTGGAACTGTTAATAAGATAAAATTGTGAAGACAAATGATTTTAATGGATGACGCAAGACAGAAGAGTTTTATGGATGAGGACAAAATTTAAGAGCATCTTCCATCCTTGTGGAAGATTCATGGAAAAGTTTTCTAACAAGGAGTATGATTTCAAAATATATCGTTAATTTTGTACTTCCATTTAACACCCAACACAAGAGTCAATTTGATCAAATGATTTAGGTTTCTTTTCAAGGGGGGGGGGGTCAAGCTTAGCGCTAGGCTGCATATTTGAGTCCCTGACTCACCAAATTTCATCCCGCACTCACCAAATTCTGAGTTTTGTTGTATTTTACCCATGCATTAATGTCTCCAGGGACTACCGAGATTTTGGGCCTGGTGCTACCCTTTGGGGGGGGGGGGGGGGGCAAAAAAATGTTTTGTCCTGTTTGTGCCTTCCTTGGTACCTATCATCTGTGTCGTCACACAAGTCATTTGTTATCTTCCTGGTGGACACTGATTTGGGCTGCCTGCAAGAGATCTTGCACATTAGTAATTATCATGGTAGCATGATCCATAGCAACAGTAACCATAGCAACACTTACCCAAAGGAATGGAACAGAGGTGTTGAATTCCATCCAATAGCTGCGGTTATTGTCGGCTCTCATGCTCTCATCAGCAAGACGGGCGCTAAGACTGAAGTTGAGACGTCCATCAGTTACGAGCTTGGGCATCGAGGTGTTGAAGTAGATCAGGCGTTGGTTGACCATGTCGGGAACGCTCTCATCACGGAGGCACAAGATATGGCTGATGTTGTAGGAGAGGTGCTGGACAGAGTAGGCATCATCCTCAAACCAGGCTGGAATAGAATAGAAAATGAACATAAATTATGTGAATACAGCTCAAGGGTAGAGTACACAAAGTTGCAAGTAAATTATAGCAATTTTTTAGACAATAAGTAAATTTGATATTTAATTTTGATATTATAAGGAAATTTTGATTATGAAGGAATTTGAGTCGCTACTGAAATAATTTTGATTATTTTAATCATTCATGAGTGTGTCAAAATATTGCAGTATCTGAAAAGAAATGTTTTGTAGGTCTTTATTCCCTAATGTGCTATATCCTCTATTCCCAATCGATGAACATCTTTCCCATAAGATGATGATATCTGGTTAGTTTTTAAACCAAGACTGCAAAGATCCCCTTATTCCTAAAATGATGGTTCAAAGATCCCCTTATTCTTAAGAATGTTGGGTACCAATGTTCCATACTGTTCCACTTTCCCCGGTATCTACCCTATCAATGGATAACTTACCCATGACAGATGGCTGGTTTGCAAAGACCTTAAAGGACTCCAAGATTTCTTTCTTATCAGCCTCATAACCATAGGTCAAAGTGTAGTTGGTATCAGTATAGTTTGCCCGAATCTTCCCTATACTTCCATTTCCCCCAATCTACCCTATCAATTAATAACTTACCCATGACAGATGGCTGGTTTGCAAAGACCTTGAAGGATTCCAAGATTTCTTTCTTATCAGCCTCATAACCATAGGTCAAAGTGTAGTTCTTGTCGGTACTGTCTTGTCGTCCATCATATTGGACAAAGACGCCGTGTCCAAAGCGCTGAGCGGAAATCTTAAGGCTCTGTTTGGTGTCACGCTTTTCAGATTTCACAGTCATGTTGATGATGCGAAGATTCTGGAAAATGAAATACGAAGAAAATTGATTTTTTTAACCTTTATTTTTCAAACCTTTATACATAGTTATTGTTGAATTGTTTGCATGTTTCAATGTCAAGCACTGTTCTAAGTTTTCACGTATTTATTGGCAAGGTATCTCTCTTTGATAGCACCAAAGCATGCAATTTAACCCACTTTACATTTCATGATCAACTGAATAAATCATTATCTTTTTCTGTAGTTTGTTAATGATTAATTCAAATCAAGGGACTGTTCAGAAAGAAAGTGCTTGTATCTTAGCATATTAGGATATATTTGCACAAAATGTTCTGCCAGTCTGCCCCATCTGAAGCCTGTCACCCCCTTCAGGTGGGGCAGTCTGCGCCAAGAGAAGATATCGTGTGTATCCCATCATGCATTGCTTCCTATGGGAAATTTTGTACAGAAAGTCATGTGAGTAGTTAGTGATGGAACATGCCCAAAATGCAAGATTACAACAATTCACTCTGATTTAGGGACATTTCATCACTAACTACTCACATGATTTCTTATACAAACCATCCCATAGGAAGCAATGCATGATGGGATACACACGATATCTTCTCTTGTCTGCGCCCACCTGTCCCTATCTGTTACGCCACTATATGCAAGGCAGTTAGTGGTTTGGAAGTGTTTACTCAAAAAGACCAAGTGTCAATGAAGACTAATCATTGTGCAAGTGCAACAAAGTCCTATCTACAGTTGCTGCCATATGTGATATTTAACACCAGAGGAGGTTTTCAGGATATCCCACAATGCATTGTTCTGATACACTTAGACATAATAGGCATTAATGGTTTTCTGGACAAGGGGCTGTTAGGAATTTGAGAATTCCATTGAATAGTACTCATTCATATCATTCCAGCGATGTGTTTCTTTTCAAAACAGCCCAGTGTTTACCCACATTGCTGACACTTCAAAAACGTCAGAAACCTGTACAAAAGTATAGGAGTTGAATTGGATTTGCATGTACATTGTACAATGTTGCATTGCATCGTGGGATATTGTGTAAACCTCCTCTGATTTAACACCTTGACACTGGAATGCAAAGTTGTCTCCCGTGACCAAAAAGACCATAATGCAAATATATTCAAATAGCAGCTATTGTACTTGACTATCTTGCATTTGAACAATGAATTGTTGTGTAATAGTCCGGGGTAATAGTGCTTACCTTGAAACGGTTCTCAAAGTCGACCTGGATGTCATTATGGTAGTAGACATCATCCTTCTCAACATCACTGGTGACGGTGAAGTTCTGGTTCATAACGCTGATCTTCAGGAGGTTGTCATATTCGACGTTCTTTGAAGTTATGCGCTTCTCGGATTTGACCATGATGTAATCCTGTCGGTACTTGGCTGGGTTGATGGTGTAGTTGTTGATTGGCCACATGACCTGGCGCCACAATGGGGTCTCGTTGTCCCTGGGATTAAAAAAAGTCAACAATCTGATTAGTAAGGGGTCGTTAATAATTTCAGAAGGAATAGGGTTGTAACTTATACCGGGTCATAAACTATAAGGGAAGAGAAATTTCCAGAGATAAAGTGTATGGTTTGGAGTAAAAAATGCCAAAATAGGGGGTTGGTTTGTTAGTAATGCGGTTTTCTTTTATTTTTGACTTAAAATGTCAAAAAGGCATTTTAAGTTGAAAGAAATAATTCGAACACAGAGCCATTAGCGTCCAACCAATTTGTTGTTGCAAGGTTTTACTTAAATACCTTTTTCTGTCACTTATTAATAATCGGTGATTATCGACTCCATCAGAGGTAAACTTGCATGCAAATAGACAAGAGACAGATAAGCAGACAAACAGACAAACAAAACTTACCAGTAGTAAGTGACATTGGTGCTGGCAATCAGGAAGGTTGGAGTGTGGACATATTCAGCAACAGCAGAGCTGAACAGATTCATGAGTGACATGTTGTACACAGCGGTGTAGTTGTTCTTGTCTGCGACTGTTGAATTCATCAGGCTTAGTGATACGGAGCCGTTGTACTCTGGACGCAGAGCAGTGAAGTTGGTGACAAACTGGAATCCACTGACCTTGCTCTTTGAGCATGTCTTATTGAGGATACCACTGAAGAAAGTGGTGTTGGTTTCGGGGATAGAGAAGTTGTAGCGGAATTCGGTCTTGGAGCGGTCGAAGGAAGCTGTTGAGCTGATCTCACGCTTGAGGTCTTTGCCTGGAAAGAAATACGAATTATTGATTTCAAACTATTCACTTTTCATATCAATCAATCAATCAATGATAAAATGCATACCCCATTAAGGAGTCTATTCGTACAGGGGACCAACAGCTTTACATTATTTCTGAACCACGGAGCAAGTATAGAGTAAAGTTTCTTGCCCAAGGAAACAAGGAGATGAAAACCGCCCAGCCCGGGGCTCGAACCCACAACCTCTGTATTACGAGACCCGCGCTCTAACCGCTCGGCCACGCTTCCCTGTTAGATTCAATGTTTTATGGTGCCTAAGCAGGGAATCCAAATGCAAGATTTGAGCCTGCTAAAATTTTTCATTTCCATCATTCTTTTTTTTATTTTTGGTGAAAATGTTCTTTTAAGCAAGATTGATAGGTCTTAATTGAAAGCAAATAGCATTGTTCATGAAATCTAAAACTACAATATTGTCCACTGGTGTTTATATATCAAGTAAACAAGTGCTATTTATTTAGACAGAATTAGACTATGGTCACAATTGATCGTACGAACAGTTACGAGCAGTGTTTAGTTCGTCTTCAAGGACCACTGGCAACAAGCGACGCCCTCACTGCTCCCTAATAGCTCACTGCCCGTGATATCCTACTAGCTGGACTAAACACTGCTCGTAACGGTTCGTACGATCAATTGTGATCATAGTCTTAATTTGTGTAGGTTTTGTGCAATCAATTCTGTCATATTGGTAGTATCTTCACTCATTTTGTTTCAAGTGCAATCTGTGAACACTAACAGGTGGACTAATTTATTACGAGAATAGTTATGTCTGTTTTGTGCATTAATTAGTTGCTTGGTTGGTACTTTTGACACTTAAAGTATAGGTTCTTACCTGGGGCAGAGAATTTGAAGACAACGGTGTCGATGATGTTGACCTTCTGTTCAGTGGTGCTACGGCGTCTTCTCATGATCATGTTCTTGGAGGCTGATGGTTTGACCTGCTTGTAATAAGCTTCCCATGTGAAAGTCCTGAGTTCTCTGTTGGAAAGAGATGTAAGAATAAATCTGATTGGTTAATGACAAGAAATACTCACTTGAATAGCCAATCATAATGAGGTTTTGAAAATATCTGCATTGTAATGTTATGAAATCTGTGATTGGTTCATTGGAATGGTAGAGCTACTTTTTGACCAATAAGAATGTGCCATATTTCAAAATTTAGATTCAATCTTTTAATTCCCTGGCATTTAAATTACAACTAAGGGTAGAACAAAGGGCTAATTTAGTAGATGAAGGATTCAGACTGGTTCCTAATTATTTCCAGCAGGAGTAACTACATTTCCGAACAAGTTTGAGTTTCTTGTGTTTTTAGAGTTGTTTTAAAATAATTAATGAAGTGTCAATGTACTATAGATAATTATGCAAGTCAACTTACGGGTCAATGTTGCGAAGAGTTATATTGAAGCTTGATGGTCCGGTCAGAGGGAATCGTGGTGCCTTCTCAGCATAGCTGGCATTGGGGTAAGCCCATGATACGCATGGAGTCATTCCAATGATTGGTTGGGTAAGGGACTCTGGAACACACAGCTCTTTCTCAACACGATCTTCTTGGATACCAGGAATGTAGGTCATTTGGCCATCCAAATCTTGGAGGTAGAAGTTGGTGGAGAAGTTGAGGAGATTCATGGGGGTGGTGTTGTTAAGGTTGACCTTGATGTGGGTTCCATCGATGGTGATGTTACCTTCAAGACGAGATGCATGGTAGATGGTTGCGTTGGCAACGACAGCATGGTTGGTCAGTCCTGGGAGTTCAGTTCTCATTGCACCAACAAAGTTGACAGCACCACTGTTTGGAGAAAATACGAAGAGAGTAAGATACATGCCAATTATTTTATTTATAAATTATATTATGTTGATAACTTTTGTAATTTTGACTTTCTTTCTCATAGTAAATTTAAAACACACATCCACACTCTCAAAATACTGAAACACCCTGAGCGAAAACCTACCTTGGGGCAATTCTGCCAGCAATAAAGATCTTGGGGAGTTGAAGACCAGCCTTGCCACGAAGACGAAGGCTGACTGAGGTTGTTCCGTTAACATTGCAGCGAACTGGGAGACCAATGCTGGTTGGAAGGACGAATTCCTTGTCCATGAAGACAAAGCTCTTTGTGATGTTGTATTCCATGCCATTCTGGGCCTTCTGGATCATCTGTGGAAAAGGTCAAAGGTGAGGATTTTAAAAGTTACTCATTTTTTGCAATAAAATTTCTACTTTTGCCAAAAAAATAACTTTAGATGTGAAGATTATCATGTTAGAAGCCGGCTTATGTGATACACTTTTCCCTTTTCAAAGGGACAGGTATAGGTTATTTTTCATTAAAGCTTAATTCGTAGTTGACATGTATGGACCAAGCGAGTGAGCTGAAAATTTATATTCAAGTGTGAATTCTACTGCAGTGATTGTTAGCGATGGAAATGATTGGAAATCCAAACAGATGTGTTTCTCCTTTTTTCTCAAAAACCTAGCAACCAGAAATGACATTGTGCTGTCAGAGGAACTTTCTAATACAATAATCAAACTATTTAACTCATCATAATATTAATCTTTATCATTCTTACACAGAACGGGAATGTCCTTTACATACCTTCAAAGCCATCTGCATAAGGCCATCCTTGGTCAGGTTGACCTTTGGCATCATGCTTACAACATCGTCAAGGGTGACGAAGCCAACTTCATGTCCGAGAAGACGGAGGTAGACGGATGCTGCTGGTGACAAAGGCAGTTTAGAGACCTCTTCATGCATGGTCTGGATGTTCTCATGGATTGCTCCTGGGAGATTTTTCAGCTAAAAATTGAATTATGCAAATTAGATAATTAATATGCAGTTCTCATGGATTGGTCCATTGGGGAATGGTTGGTCAACTGAAATTTGAATAAATTATTCAAATTAGATAAAAAATAAGCAGAATGGTGAAACCGACATGTTACTCATATGATATGTCTCCATAGTTTAAATTGAGTGGGTGGTTATCTGTGAAATGAGTAACATGTCATTATTTTGGAATTTGTTTCTTTTATTATATGCCTACACAATGTCATAAGACCTGAAAGTAACAGGTTTTACCGAGTGACAAATTTTCAAAGTTAACAACAGGGGACAAGTGATTTGTATATATCAAGAAAGCTATTAAAAATTAAAAAGGAAATTAAGCTTTATAGGCAAACTAATAATTAATTTGACAATTTAAACAAAAATCCAGGATAAGGATTGCCTTTACAGACAAAGGGCCCTGCAATCTGGATTTTTGTTTACATTGTCCAATAAATTATCATTTGGTCTATATAAAGACTCACCTCAGTAATGCGCTCAGTAAGGCTGTCAGTGATAGACCTCTTCTGTTTGCCATTAATCTTGTTGTAGCTATCGTACAAGTAATCGGTGGTATCTTTAGCCTTAGTGCTCAACACATCGGGCATCTCAGCGACTGGGGTATTGTATACTTCCATCATGTGGGGTTCAACGGTGTTGTATAGATCACGGAGGACTTGGATGAATTTCTCATCGACGTTCTTGATGATGCTTTCGAG
>JXSR01S040347.1:88410-101138 GCA_000969725.1 Ophiothrix spiculata | reverse complement strand
AACTGAACACAACAACAAACAAACAAACAAACTAGGCTTGATTTCTGTCTATGTGAATTTTAAAGGTGTAGGCTCCTATTTCAATATGTGCATAATTAACTTTTAACCAACTGACCTTGGCCCCTGAAATGCATTTTGTGAGGTTCCAAATATATACTGATGAAATTTTGGATTTATAATGAGAAAAATGTCAGCTTTAATTTCACATCCAAAAATATAGGCCCTACTAATTTCGGTTGAGCATGGGGGATGAGAATGTGATAGGAAACTACACGTTTTTAATATGCTTCTGATGTTAGACTCTAAGCAATTTTCAATTGGTCTTGGCTGCCATAGCATACTCTGATCTTCCAAAAATTTGAAATCTTGAGACCCCCAAATAAGTGAAATAATTGGGTGTGTGTCTCTCCTAGATCTTCATGTCCCATATTTTCTATTGTTCTTAAATTAGGCCAAAAAAAAAATGTTTGGTTGTACTAGTAATGGTTAAAAACAATAGGGTCGGTCGGTCAGAAGGTTTTTTTTTTTATACTTTTTTTGTTTAACAATAGGGCCTACGGCCTTGTGGAAACGTAAGAAGCAAAGCATGACCAGTCTTCCGTTCTGAATCCTCCGTCTTGAGAATGGTGGCATTTGATTCAGGTTTCAAGCTTAAATAAACTTCATTGAGTATTGATGACTGTTTGAATGTCTTACGAGCGGAAACAAGAATATTTGGCCCTTGTTTTAGCTCAACAGGGAGAGCATACCTCGTACATACTCGAAAGGGATCCATGACTGCTAGAGTAGTAACGGAACAGATTCCCGTGCAGAAAGTGTTCGTGGTACAAAACATCACCGAGTTAAAAATGTAAGTTTTGAAATAAAACGATTTTGTTTTTGTTAAATATTGACAGAAACGAATTTAAGAATATATATTTAGGTGTATCAATGAATATTTTGTATGAAATTAAACATATATTTCAAAAAAAATATTTTTACTCTTTCGTCGCCTAAAAACATCGTACAACAAGTATACTGGGATTCTATTGTCAAAATATGCCATTTAAGGTAGCTTGAACGGCTATTTACACATGTCAGAAAATTAGCTATAAAGTGAATAGTTTTGGGGAATGTGAACTAAAACCTAATTCCATTTAAAGAAAACTTTTCAATGGTAACATTTAATAAGTTTTATGATATTCGGCCAATTTCTTATGTTTTTCTTTATTTTTTGAAAATTCCCTAAAAATCAAGAGTTTTTGAATTTTCATGTCAAGAGGGAATGTGCTATGACATTCAAATTTTAGGGGCTGGTGAAGGATCACAAAAGCTAAATTCTCTCGTGGGCTTTTTGCCATAAAGTGTTTTATTATTAAGAAAATTGATTTTTTAGCTCCTAAATTTAGGCATATCTTCAAACACCTATAACAATTTCTAGAAACACTTTAATTTTACAAGCCAACGAGAGATTGTTGCAAATTTGATAAGCTTTCATTTGACACCTTGTTTGTTAAAATTGAAGCATGGGAAGTATGAATGAAAATTCTGAGAAATCTGGCTATTCAGTGTTTCTAGAAATTAACGCAATGAAATTCAGAAGTAGAAACATTAGAAGTCTCCCATACATAAACGATGAAAGAAATTTCTTTAAATCAAAATTTATGACAATCTGTGATCAGTTTGCAATACAAAGAAAAGAAAATTAGTTTCATTTATGAACCACTGCCAGAGAAAAAAAATCTTTTGTAAATAGTATTTTTTTCAGAAATTTGACAAATTTTGTGAAATTTTCATGGTGGCCAAATATGCCATGTACAAAGTCTATGGGAAATTGGAAAATAAAAAATAGCATAACTCAAAAACGCTTTGACGGAAAAAATCTAAATTTGGAATACAAGTTTTTTTCATCATTCTCCACATTCTGTGAAATTTTGAACAAATTCTGTGCAGGACACCTTAGCCGTTAGAGCTACCTTAACAGTCGCGTTCTGTCGTCTAAGTTCACATGCTGTTTGTACGATGTATGTATTAAAGCCTGACGTCGCCGCTACGATGATTTTACACCGGCCAGATATGCTATTTGGGTTGCAGAACTTGACCGCCGTTTTAGAGTAAGTTTTGTGGGTTTTTTCAGTTGCATATTAAAAAAAAAAAAAAAAAGATCAGGGTCGGCCTCAAATTTTGGGTCGGTCGGTCGAGTACAACCAAACATATTTTTTTTAAGGCCTTATTGGATTGGCCTCTGGACTACCGTTGTGTATACCTAGGCAGCATGTTTTGTAGAGAGGGTGTCCAAGAAAGAGTAAGGTCAAAAAGTGATCATTTCAGCAGCTTTATTTTTGAGAATTTGTTGCATAAGTTCATAGGTCAATGAAACACTGATAATGTAGCCTGATTTATAATATTACAATACATCATGCTAATATTATATATCTTCTCATCATGTAAAATTTCATTTCAAATCAGTTGTTAATTTGTTAAGGGGGGGGGGGGGAGTTATTTCTGGTCTTATTGGCCTTTCGACTTCCTCCTTCATAATCAACTTTAGATTGTAAGTAAATAAGATATAAAGTATGTGAGTATCATGTATATGATTGATTACGAAATAAACTTGATATGATAATTACTTCAAACGGGTTCATCCATCTTAATAGCTATTGCGGTTTAGGCTCACTCTTTCTGGGACACACTATAAAAGAAAGTTTTCCAAGCGAAACAGCTAGATTGGACTGATTAAACACTGTTGGGAGTATTTACGAGTCCGGGGCTATGTGTTGTTTGACATATACACAGTCATTACAATTTTAAGTGCACCACTTGTAGCCCATATATCAACAGACTCCATATATAATCACACCACAAGGCTTTTAACACTGCATGCCAAGTTTGCCCCAATACCATATGTTAGAAATTTGAATTAGTAATTATAAGCAAAGTGTCTATCAAGACATCAAAACATTTTACTTAGATTATGTTCAATGTATCCTGGCCCAAGCTAGAAAATATTTGTGCAATGTGGCTTGCCAGCAGACGGTTTGATCGTTTAGCAACAGAAGTACTATACTCTTGAACCTTGAAGTATGCAACAAGCAGTTAGACTCTGTTACGAGATCCAAAGCATATCCCTTGTATTTTACAACATTGTGAACTGATGGTTTTGTATTGTGTAAGAGACTACTAATGATTGATTAGGATTGATTACTTTTTGAGGCTAAATCACTGCGTATTAATATTTTTTTACATGAATTGTTCATGATTTTGGTATTATTTTGGACTAATTTTGTTGCTAACACATGGACAAACATGGTCATAAATTTATTTGAATATTCAGTAAGATTTTTTGTTGGTATGCATTAATTGGTTGCTTGTTGCATACTTACAGATTTACAGAGTATAGCTGGTTCTGTTCTTTTGGCAATATGTTTTCGCTCATGGAGACAATTAATTGTACCTCTTGGTTTGTTCAGAAATGAGCCCGATATCTAGACCGGCCAGATATATCCAGTATTGCATATCATCATGTGAGTGCAAGAAAGTCATCTGCAATGGCTGCCATATATGTGATATTTACATTACAGCTTGTCACTAGAATGTGACAAAACCCTTAACTCTTTCACTCTGGCAAGCCGCTCACAGCGGCTCGTAAAATTGTGCACAATTGACTGGAATTTCTAATTTGACACAACTTATTAAAATTGCTCTAGAAAAGAAACTACAGGCCTAAATTGGTTGAAAATTTGCCAGCAAACAGTAGAAACAAAGAGCTATCTAGTGCCATCAGTTTTATTAGCAAAGATAACAACCTTGGTGCAACACAATTATCATAAAGTGAGGTGTCTCTGAGCCGCTCAGAGCGGCATTCCGTCCAAATAGGACGGATTGTGAAAATTTTATTCCGGAGGGAAAGAGTTAAATTTGTCTACCATATGTCAGTGGCTCTTGAAATGGTCCTTCAGGTGGCACCTGTCACCTGAAGAAGGTACATTTCAAGAGCCACTGACCCAAGACTGAACATCATACAACGTACATTGTAAATTTATGACAAATGCCAGCTATTGGAGATAAAACTTTCTTGCACTCACATGACGATATATCTTGACAGTGAGCATTATATTTCAAAACATGTTCACGTTTCATGCAGAGTCTACCGATTTCTCTGCAATTTTTATTCTGAAGAGTTCCGAGGTTACGCCTATAGGCTAAACAATAATTTATTGGACAATGTACACAAAAATTCATAATATGGGCTACATAACAAACAATGGGGACCTGCACTCTGGATTTTTGTTTTCACTGTCCAATAAATTATTATTTAGCCTATAGTTATGTAATTGCAAATTCAGATCATCTTGTTATTTCAGCTGTGGCAAGTGACCATGTCTTTGCCATTCAGAGTTGTTGAACCTTGTAGGTCAAAAAATGCGGATTTTTGTTTACATTATCCAATAAATGTTCATTTTGCCTAGATAGAAGAGGTCATTTGCACAATTTGCCATGATGGTAGCTGCAAAGAAGTTGCAATCATTTTGCAATATGTCGATCTGAACAAGATAGCACTTGAGTGGTTAGAGCACGGGTCTCGTAATACAGAGGTTGTGGGTTCGAGCCTCGGGCACCACGGTTTTCGTCTCCTTATTTCTTTGGCAAGAAATTTCACTCCACTTACTCCGTGGTTCGGAAGTCACATTAAGCTGTTGCTCCCCTGTACAAATAGACTCCTTCATGGGGTATGCATTTCATGCAAGTACAGTGTATGTTGGTTGTTTGATTTGCCTCCTAGTTGTGTTTGTTAAAAAAATCATTTTACAACATGGCCGGGTTTGCTCACTCGGTAAAATATTGGGACTGACACTCTTGACACCAGTATTATGTTACTTCAAGGCACAATCTCTTTAGTCTTATCATCTAAGAAGTACAAGCCAAACGAAGAGGTGAATTATGCAACATCTATGTGGAAATCTTGTAAAATTGCATCCGTGCTTCAAAACACATTCACAATAATTTGTGCAACGAAGGAGCTCAGCGCTTTGTGTACAAAATGAAACAGAGGCGTTGATGCAGTAAATTTGGTTTGTACTTCCAAGTGCATTGTGTACATATCGTCATGTGAGTGTAAGAAAGTCGTATATAAATTTGCATTGCACATTGTAAAATCCCCAGTCTTGAGTCAGTGGCTCTTGAAATGATTCTTTAGATTATGGTGTCACCTCAGAACCATTTCAAGAGGCACTGACATATGGAATGAAATTTTGAGTGATTTTTCATATTCCAGTGAAAAGGTACTAAAATAAACAGTATTGCAGATATGATTTTCTTGCACTCACATGACGATACAGGCCTACACTTTTAACATAGTTAACAGCTGAAGTTACCTGTTTACATTTTCACTAAATATCAAACTGAATACACATCCTTTTATTGTTTTAACAAGATGTTGGACACAAACATGACAATCTGGATGCAGCCACTGTCTGTCCTCAAGATGCGACAGGCACAGGACATAGGGAAGTATGAAACACTGTTCCCAATCAATAATCCACTATACTGTGACCTTGCACCTGAAAATGCTTATGGTGTACCTACCTAAACTGCACATGCAGCTATGTTACCCAGGGCTACGATTTCTGTATCCATGAATTATTCATTTCGATAACAGCTTCATGTACAAAGTTTGAAGGCTTTGCACAAACTAGCACAATTGCTGTTTCTTACCATCAAAACCTTGGCACACAGCCCAAAACAGGATTCTAGATATTCAAAATAACATACAGATAAAAAGTGTCTTGGCTTGTCTGATTTAATCAACGACCCTGTGTATTTGTCATTAGTATCACCTGCATGTATTTGGTCACAAACCTTATATTGATTGACTTGCTTCCTTTATCCATGATAGTGATGGTAGGTCTCGTAATACAGAGGTTGTGGGTTCGAGCCCCGGGCCAGGCTGTTAACGTCTCCTTGTTTCCTTGGGAAAGAAACTTTACTCTAATTGCTCCGTGGTTTGGATAGTCACGTTAAGCCGTTGGTCCCCTGTGCGAATGCTCCGCCTTGGGGCGCTGCATACAGTGCATACCTGGTAAGTCTATTCATACCAAAAGAAGTGCAAGTGCCTTTGCACATAGGCTTCAACCACAGTAATGCCCCAACCACTGGCCCCAACCAATGATGATAAAAACAACTTCTATGTGCAGCCCCACTACAGTATAAAAAGTTTACAGTTCAGAGCACTTGGTTATTGCGACGTTCCGCCAGCATTTAATTCTTTCGCTAACCTGAAATGAGAAGATGTAAGAGAGAAGAGAGAAAGTCAGAGGTGGTTTTCAGGATATCCCACAATGCATTATTCTGATACATTGATTGTACAATATGCCTGCAAATTCAATTCAACTCCTATACTTATGTACAGGTTGCTGAGGTTTTTGAGGTGTCAGCAATGTGGGTAAACACTGGGCTAGTGTGAAAAGAAACACATCCCTAGAAAGATATGAATGAGTACTATTCAATGGAATTCTCAAATTCCTACTAGCCCCTTGCCCAGAAAACCATTATTGCCTATTATATATCAGTGTATCAGAATAATGCATTGTGGGATATCCTGAAACCCACCTCTGAGAGAAAGTATTACATGATCTAAATTGAAGGAAACTGTAAAGTTATCTTATAAAAGGCTTATCTTACAAGTATGAAAGTGTACATGTGTTGAATGCATTCATTAGGACCAAAGGTTATCTAACAAAAGTGTAATAATAATAATAATAATTCCGGCATTTATATTGCGCCTTTTCCAGTGGATATGAAGCGCTGGCCATTATTATTATGCCGTAACAAGGGAATCGTCAGAACCATTTCACCTTAAACTAGGCCATTTACGGCCAATGAACAAAGGCACACACCTATCAGCACTTAGGTTGTGATATTCCCCTAAACAGCTCCCCAATATGCTAGGGTCGACGGGGCAAGTGATTTGCCCAGGTTTACAACACGTATTTGATCATCCATTAATATAAAACCATAAGTTGACTTACAAAAAGAAAATGTGTCCTGTATCTATTATAACCTTGAAGTATGCAACAAACAATAAGACTCTGTTACAAGATCCATAGCCTATCTTTTGTATTCTACCACATTGTGAACTGGTAGTTTGTGTTGTGTGAGAGACTAGTTATGATTGATTAGGACTGATTAAGACCAAATCACTGCATATATTTTTACATGAATTGTATAAAAAATTTGACACTATTTGGGGCAAATTTTGTTGCTAACACATGGATAAACATTGAACATAAGTTCATTTGAATATTCAGCAAGATTTAGTACGTTATTATGATTCGAGAAATACGGACTAATTTACTTCCCTGTATGGTCATATTGGTTTATGTGCATTAATCAGCTGCTCATTGCATACTTCAAGATTTACAGAGTATACACATGTGACAAGTATTAAACAGAATAACTTGTTCCATTATCCAAGTTTTCAATACAAGGAGGAAGGGACAATAATCTTTTATTTAAAGGGGCAATTCATGATCCACTTTTCACCCTCAAGGTCACCTCTATCAAATTTGAGTTTTTTAGCTTATACGAACCCTCAAGTGGTATATGTCACCATCCCCAAATCATTCTTTCACATGTGCTTGCATTTTTGAGAAAAGTGAGAAAATGTGTCATTTTCTAATTATTGTCGGGGACCCGACAGTAATTACAACATAGTAGACTATGGTGATTTTCAGAATACTCAAAAGCTTGTAACTTGGAAACGAAATAGTGAAATTTTCAGTATATATTTATGTTGCACTCTTCTTTCTGTTAAGCTAGAAAAGAGGCCACATGAAAATCATGAATTGCACCTTTAATTGCTTGCTGGTAAATTAACTCCGAAAAAATGCCTGTATTATGGTACTTTATAAACATCATTCAAAATTCCCCATGTTAAGTGTATTGCATGTTTTTCATTAACTGTACAGCAGGTGTAACTGGCTGTTGATGTTTCTCTTTCAATATCAAGCTTGGGTCAAAATCATATATAGAGGGGAGATTTCGCACTTAGTATACAGGCCCGTAAAATGGCATCATCAAGCATGGAGCTTAAATTGGGGGTTTCAGTTACACGACAAAATCAACTGCAGGCGCCAAGATTCAATTGTGCATAGAGACAAACTGCGCAAAAAATACCTTACGCGAATGATACACCAACCTGCACCCAAAGCATGTGTGTGTGTGTGCTTTCAATATTCACGCACTATGAGATGTAATATACACATCATCAGCAAAAACCCTGAATACACCCAATTTGATTCCCGCACCAGAACAAACAATACTGATTCTCGGAACCAGGTGACCCCCTGAATGTTGCGATCGATCCCAAAAATTATGCAGATATTTTTTATGATTATCAGCCTAGCTTACAACTTGACCTCATATGACCTTTGACCTTGGTATGTGACCTTTCACCGCATTAACATATGAGGGAACCTTCTTATATTATATATCCATAAATCAGGTTTGGTTCCAATCGGACTCCCAACTTTTCAAATGAGGCCAAATTGACAATATTTTGCAACTTGACCTCATATCCTGCAACAATCCTGCATGAATCCTGGCTGAGAGAGCACCCAGGAAGGTGCGCTGCATTTTAACAATGGAAATATTGACAACCCATGCTTTTGAAGTGCTTTGAATCAATACGTCAATAAACCCAATAGTATCTAATACAACCACACTCAGTTAAGCAGTTAAAATTAATGTTTAGGGCTCGCTTTATTTATGAATGATACAGGATTTTGAAGTAGAAAAACAAAATAATTTTTTGAGCTCTCCTATCCTGCAGGATTCCTTGGTACCCCAGTTTAGGGAAGAGCCCTTAGTATGTGACCTTTGACCTCACCCACAAATGTGGGTTCCCATGCTGCACCCATGACCCAAATTTGGTCAAAATCCATCGAAGTATACAGACACAGACATCCACTAACTATGCCATAATCCCCCTTCTACTTTTCAAGCAAGGGTATAGATAAAAAGGCCAGTAGACTGAAAGGAACTTTTTCCTCACAGAAAATCTATCACAGTTTCCATCAGAATTAGATATGTGCGACAGCAAACTTTTATATTTAGCTATGAAACTTGCACATATTTTGTGATCCTGTTTTACTTGAAATTAACACTGCTGGAAGTCTATTCAATTAAAAATCTATGGGCAAAGAAATAATTTCTTGCACAATGTAAACAAAATAAAATCCAGGGTAGGGGTTGCATTTACAATCAATGGGTCCTGCACTATGGATTTCTGTTTACACTGTCCAATAAATTATTGATACGTGTAGGTCTATAAAACTCACCACTGCATTGCCTCTTCTAATCCTTCTCCTTTCGTCGCTGATGTTTTGAAAATTTGCCATTTCCGCCCTCTTAAAGCTGGAAGTCCCAGGGAATTTGCTACTTCTGACGGTGACATGCAGCCTTCCATGTCTTGTTTATTAGCAAATACAAGCAGCAAGGATTTCTTTAATTCTTCTTCCTGTTATTAGGCAGATTAAAGGTATTTGTTAAATCCAGGCGGCATAGGACACGATAAATGGCATCCACTAGATTTAGGGACGAGGGATTTCTAAAACGAAAATTTAGGGTATGATTTACATGTATTTCTATTGGGTCACATGAACAGGAACCAGGAACAGTTGCCACGGCCACCCTCCTCTGGTTGAGTTGCCACGGCCACCCTCCTCTGGTTGAATCGTATGAAATTAAAGCCCAAAGGCCAAATTATACTATGAAATTTGAAATACATTTACAAAGGAAATATAAACAAAATCAAAGCAAAGTACTACACAGAACTGAGGAGTGAGTAATTAAACCCAAAAAGCTCTGGGACAGAAGATGATCAAGAACTGTTCACCAAATAAGATTTAATTTTGAATAGGACTCATAGAAAACCTCTTGTGTCTGAGTCAGAAGTGGGGTGAAAGTTCACTAGAATTTATGAATTTTCTTACATGAGTTTCAATTAAGAATAGTTTCAATTCTAATTGGAGTCAGTGGAAACCATTAATTTTGGACACATACATTTCTCAGGAGATTAAAGGTGTAGGTTCCGATTACATTCTCATCCCCAGGGCTCAACCTGTAGTATTGCACTATTTGATGTCAAATGCAAGCCTATATTTTTCTGATTGTAAATCCAAAATTTCACCTCTTCTTAATAGTTTTTGAGATATAGCAAAAAGTGTTGAGTTAATTGGTATAACTATTTTCCATTTCTTATGTATTTTCATAACAACCTCATCCCCAGGGTTGCATAATTTGGTTTTGCCTCTGAGAGTAAACAAGGAGCAAACTGAGAATGAAACCTCACAAAATGCATTTCAGAGGTCAAGGTCAATTAGTTAAAAGTAGATTATACACATGTTAAAATAGGAGCCTACACCTTTAAAGTGAAGTGAAAGTAGGTTAATATACAAATACAGCATGGGAAGTAGTGACAATTACTGATCCCAAGGTGTTGGATGCGTGTGATTACTTCCCGACGCAAACCACAGGGAAGTAGTGACACGCATCCAACACCGAAGGAGCAGGAATTTTCAATACTTCTCAAAGTATATCATGTTGTATTTGTTTTACTATACCTCACAAATATTTCACTGAATGAGGTGTTAATCACCCCAAAATGTCTTCCAACTCGATCACCATATGAATTTTCAACTGATCAATGATTACGGAGGTGCAATAGTATGGGTGCGGTAGTTTTTTAATTTTTTCCCTGCGTGTGTGTTACGCACACTTCGGGAAGTAGGCTTAATACTGTCATACTGTCATCAGGTTTAACAGACCAATTGCATTTAGTGGTTTCCTAATAAATATTTGTGAGGTATATACATGTAATATCAACTGTTTGCCAAAAGTACACAACCTTTATCACTCAAGAATTGGTTGAATGATATGTTTAACATTTCTCTTGTGAATTCAGGGTTGGCTTTTAGCCGGCTAAAACTAGTTTTTGCCTCTTCCAGTTAAAACCTGGTTAAAACCGGCGAAAACTGGCAAATGTCCAGTCCATCATTCCAATTCCATTTTTACATGCATTGACCTCAGAAATAACAAACCTACATTTTTAATGTTACAATTTCATCTACAAGATGCAAATGAATCGCCAATATTAGAGTATCATTCAAAATTTGGCATATTACAAATGATATAGCCTTTAACAGTCGTATTCAAAAGTAGTCTTTAATGCCCAATTTACCTCAGAGCACTTCAACATTTCTTTTTATAAATGCTAGACTAGTTTTGATTTTCATGTCATTTACGACCTACAGTTCACAAAGTTACCTTGTCATGAATGTTTTGCATTTTTACTTTGACTAATTTATTAAATGCACTAAATGTGTCAGAGGCAAGGATGACATTAGTTCATAATTATATTTTTTGAAAGTTTTTGTTTGAAAAGTTGTACACAAATAATAATTCATGAAGTGTTATGTAGTATGTTCCAGGATGTTTAATGAATTAAACAAAATTTCAGAATTTTTTTTATCTATATGTTCAGTAATATCTGTCAAGTACCAGATATTGAGAAAATTCTTCCCATACCATGTGACTCACCTCTAGCATGGCAACTAATTCTGATTTGGATATGCCTATTCTGTCTCTGTCAAAACTGTCTACAACATAGATAATAGCATCTGTATTTGAGTAATAGCATCGCCAGTATGGTCTGAAACAATACAGAGAACATCGTCATGATGAAATAAATAAAAATACAAGGGATTTCAGTGCACTATACATCTCTGATTTGCAATACCACACAACTCACTGTGCAGGTGTTCACTGATGACCATCGTAACTAAGGAGTGCAGTTCTGAAAGGTTGCCATTGTTAAAAACAATAGGAACAGACCATCTGGAACCGGGGATGGTCAACCGCCAGTTGAGCACTGAAGTTATACTGAAATTAAACTACACTTCATTCTAGGCAATATTTCAGACAGTGCTCGATTTTTACAATTGCACACTTACACATATGCAAGTACTTATTTCTTGGTGCAACTTGTCAGATTTTCAGGCTACATGCACAGGTGCAAGTAACTTTTCAATCACTATATTTGATGTAGTAGAGTATTGTGGACATAAAACAGTGTTTACTTTAGATCCTATTTTTCTGTCATAACTCATGCTATTTTGTAGTTTTTTGTCCTGCTCTCCATGATATAAATTGACAAAGACTGTCATTTAAATGGAAGGCAATGGCATGCTACAATAATTGAATGCAATTCAGAATCGAAGTGTTACGTGTCATCCGATTATCACCCGGACAACTGGATCGCGCTGTCTTGTTTTGAACCATGATCGAAATGATCACCACACAAAGGTTTTGTACTTATCGTTGTCAGGGGGTGTGCGTGATCCAGTAACTGTGTGAGTTACGTAATCACTTCGATACTGAATAGAGACTGCAATCGTCGATAGAGATTTTTGGGGTCCCAGCTATGTGATTTCATGTTATTTGGCAATTAATTGATTTGCCATTTGCATGCAAGATACATTTTGTGCAAGTAACTTTTTGAAACTACTTGCAGTTGCACCTGCACATACAGGTGCAAGTGACTATTTTTTTGCTAAAATCAAGCACTGACTTCAGGTCCTAGCCTGTATCAAGTTTTAGAAGTGCTGAACATGCCTTGATTGGCAAACACATAATCATAATTTATTTCTTCCACATATGCAAAGTTACAGTAACAATATATCAAAAATAGT
>JXSR01S040347.1:29858-42395 GCA_000969725.1 Ophiothrix spiculata | reverse complement strand
AATATATATTTCAGATGATCCTGGTTTTGTTTTCTGATACATGACGTTCCGGTGTTTATTATTGTTGTAATATTTATGCGTCGTAAGCATTTACGCATCATCGTATAATCACGTGATAAAAATAGGTTAAACTAATTAAATAATGTCAGGTTGTACATATCAACTTGAATGATAAATATTCTATGTATCTTTGATGCAAATTCTGGGTGATATAATGTTGTTTTATTTCAATCAGTAATACAAAAAAAAATGTTTTATCAAATGTTTGGGTGCATAATTGTCTTGTTCAATTTCACGATTTTGTTTTCTTTTTGGAAATTTTTTTTGAATTTAGTGTAAGTGGGCATACATCTTGTATTTATGATCAAGCCCGTAGCCAGGGGGGTGCGATGGGGGCGTCGCCCCCCCCCCCCAAATTTGACGATATACAAAAAAGGTCCACAAAAATTCCCTAAATGTCCACCAAAAGAACACCCAGAGCACCAAAATACGTAAATGCAGGTCGTTTTTTAATAAATTACTGCACAAAATGCTTGCAAAAGTGCTGAAAACCTTTTTTTTTTTCCCTTTCTTTTTTGCTTGTCACTTTGTTAAAACTACTAAAATTAGTTTAGGGTCGATCAAAAGGAAACTTTTTCCTCCAAAAGGTCCACTTTTTGAAAATCCGCACCCCTTGAAAAAATCCTGGTTACGGGCTTGGCAAGATATTAAAGCTTGAAAGGTATCTTCCAAATTCAAAATGGCCGGCAAAATAGCTTATTTCCATTCAAATTGACCAAAACAGTCTTTAAAATGCCTAATATCATTAATAATCCACATAATATAACATTAAGGATTGTAACAACATCATTTAACCCCTAATATGTTGTTATACTGTTTTAAATTCAAGATGGCGCCCGTACTGAGATCCAAAATGGCCGCAAAAGTAAATTATTATGCGCAAAAAGGATGAAGCCACCAAATGATCAAAATAATAGGTTGAAAATTAGTTTGAGAGTCACAAGAGTAATGTTTGTCCCAAAATTAGGTTATTGAAATGTTTGAAATCCAAAATGGTGTCCATGTAAGGATCTAAAATGCTACAAGACATTTTTATATGCAAAAATGAGTTAAAGCGACTTTAAAACAGCGTTGTATAAAACACCACAAATTCAACATTATCAAAGAAAAATGGCTGTAGGCCTTGGACTAAAACCTGGTGTACACCCGGGTACCCACCCGTCATGAAATTACCCGGGTAGAAAATCTGCCGACCGATTACCATAACTGGACAATAAAATCATAGAATTTTGAAGAAAAAGAGTTGTGTTCAAAAATTTATGATAAAATCATCATTAAATTAATCAAAGTAAACTGGTAAATCACGACCACAATCGGCGTAAAATCAAAATTGTTCGTGTAATTGAGACATCGTATGGTCGTAGTAGATCCGTCAAACTTCCCGTTCTCCATTCTAACATTGAAAATGCTCAATTATCAATACGGTCGGGTACCCGGGTACCCGTCCGGAAAAAAATTGTAGGTACAGGGTAGTAAATTACCCGAAAAGTCCCAGGCCTAGCAGGGTTGTAAGAGAAATAATTCTCCCTTAATTAGGTTGTGTACATGTTTCAAATCCAAAATGGTGTCTGTTTTTAGCTTTAAAAGGTTGTAGCAACTTTATAACAACATTAAAAACATGCAATATTTTTCATAGTCAATTGAAAATATATTGGTGGTTGCATTATAAACATTTTAGTATAAATTATGTGCTGTACATGTTAAAAAATTAAAATGTCGCAAAAAATGACGTCAAAAACGATACTGAAATACATATTTTCGCTCAAAAATCAGTTACGTTGGCCATGTTGACATTAAACAACACTAAAAACTATATTTTTTTCAAATGATCAACAGAGTCATAATTTGGGTATGATTTTAATAGTATTTAAGAATAATACCCAAATAAAGGTATTTATCTACTCAAATCAACCGTTACCAGGATGTTAGGTATGGATGAGATGGGTAAGATGTAACGCAAATGTAACGCAAACCATTCCCGTAGGAGTTCCCGTGGAATTGTTGAAAAAATAACTACACTGTTATACTGTTGGGCAATTTTTTAGCGTTGGTTAAACTATGAACAACCCAATTGTTGGGTAAATAATATTAACCAACTGTTGGTGAAATTTTACCCAATATTTGGGTAATTAGCTAAAACTTTTACCCAACAGTTAGGTAATTAGCCAACATTGTACGCAACGTTGGTAATTATTTACCCAGAAGTTGGGTTGTTCATAGTTGAACCAACGTTGGGTAAATTATTTGCCAAACATTCTAACAGTGTAGTGTTTTCTGATATATACTTTAATGTTTACCTCTAACTATAAGCCTCATTATAGCATGTTCTCCCCTGTGTCTCTTCCCGTCTTCAAAACATTCATAGATTCCTCCATCTGCTAACCGTGCATTATTGATAGTAACCTCAGACATTCCATTCCACGCTGTGATGATGTTACCATTGTTTTGAACCCAACGAAGTGTACTTGAATCGACAGTAGTTACTCTAAGTTTCACAGAATCGCCAATACCGATGGTTTGGGTGTATTCAGTTGGTTTTATTGTTGCTAATTATGAAAAACGTGAACAATAGAACAAATAATATTGTTAATGCTGACAAAGAAATTTCTATGTTTCAGTTTATTGAAAGTTAAAAACACTTTTACCATAAAAGCAAAGTTCTATCATTTTACCATTTCGTGTGTTTATTTTTCACGTTTTCGTTAATTTCGGTAATTTGTTGAACCCATTCTATATTGAGAATATGATTCGTTTTACAAAGTCTTAATTAAGAGTAAAATAATAAAGTGTGAAAACGAATTGTACTTACAAACTAAGTAGGGTTACGAGGATATTGGCCATAATCATTACATTTTAAATAATGTTTCTCACTGAAAAATACCAACACCTTATCTCACCTGCTTCTGATATTTTGATTGTTGGAATTGTCACAGTCTCGCCATTTCGTGTCGTCGTAGCATAAAACACTCCTACACGTTGCTCACTAGATGTTTTTGGGAAGTTTACATTCAGTTGTTTCCAATGCGCACTCGTATGAATCATAACATTTGCACCAGAAGGCAAACCAGATCCATCTGGTGCTCTGCCTCCATTTTGTGGATTCTTATATCCTGTTCCAACTTCCCCTGTCCCTGTGTTACTCCATCTACCGATGTCGGCAAACACAGCATCGTCGCGGTTTGGAGGAACATATACTCGGTATTTTTCACTGGACTGTGATCCAACTAGAGGACTGTGGTCAAATACTGTGACGTCAAATTTGTATTCTATATAGAAACAAATGCAATAATAACACGAATATCTAGCATTATCGAAAGTATTATCGAAATATAGTAGGCCTATGATATTATATGATCGAAACCATATTGAAGTTTATGGTTATGATTTTGAAGATATTTGGTACACTCTAAATTCATGGGACTAAAATTCTAATCTAGTCTAAATTTTAATCTTTTCAAAGACCATATTTAGTAATTAATCTCTCTGGATTGAAAAAATTCTTTCATAAAGATAAAAGTCTTGAAGGTATAGGGTATATATTTATAAGTTCCAAGTGACAGAAAATTACACTGGTTTTATATACAAAACTAGCGGCGGATACAAATTATATATATATATTTTTTTTGTGCATTTTGACAAACTTTCGTTTCCATTGCCAAACAATAGTTAAATTGTTATGTATTTTGATATAGATATATTTTTAGACTATTTTCTATCATCTCTATAAGTTTCGTAATGAAAACATGGAAAATCAAAAAGATATGCAACAAAATATGATGCTATTATTTCAAATTATCGCTCCATAAGCGATCCTAGATATTGCTTTCTAGATTTTAAAATTTAAATTGGTAAAAAATTTTACCGAAGCAAATCCTGTTATGACGCGTATTTAAAGGAGCATGATCTGATTGATTCAAGTTGTGTTTTTTTTTTCAAACTTTTTGAGATTTTTGGTGCCAAAATATTGCTCATATTTTGCTCATAACCCGTGTGAAATTTTTCAGCTTAGTTATGTTTTGTTTTGAAGAGTAACCATAAGTATGCCTACATCTTGTAATGGAAAAAGACCTCTCGAGAAAAATCCAAGAGGTTGAAAAGGTACATGACAACTGCAGACATGGCGAGAGATGGCGTTTAATAAATGATATCACTGGTAGAAAGGCATCTGTTAAAGGACAATTAGAGGGAAACATGGAGAAAGAAAGAGTGCAGAACTGTTATAAACACTTTAAAAATCTTCTAGGCAATCCACCTGACATTGGTTATGAATCATTGGAAGATGTAACAACAGTGTTTGATGACCTTGACATTAAAGTAGGGCCGTTCAACCAACAGGAGTATGATGAAGCAAAGGAATCATTAGTAGAGGGGAAGAGCAGTGGAGAGGATAAAATACCTCCTGAAGTCCTAAAACGCTGCAACATCGATGATATCATCCTCGAGTTTTGCAATAAGGTGATAAACCAAGCCAGTGGTCTATAATAAACATTGTTCCAATTCCTAAGTTTGGGGATCTAAGCCAGGTAGGCAACTACTGGCTCATTCTCCGGTTAGCGTGCAACTTTGGTTAGAGAAATGTTAAAATTTCGACTATAATAACATACAAAATCATAAACTCTGGTTTCTGAAGAAGAAACAGTGCATGACAGATGTTTAAATTACGTATCTGTCGCTACGTATCTGTTTGAATCTTTTCTTTAATATTCATTTTTGAGAAAATTTGTTTTCTTACAAATTTGATTTTTACACTAAATTAGGAGCTCTACACATACTACATTGTGGTGAAGTATTTTCGCTCATAGTGTACCGCGTTTTGCGAGAAGGCAGCAGAATGTACATAACGTATCTGTGTCGACGTCACCGTCACATAGGGTTTTTTTGATATTAATATCCTTGTAAATCGTTACTGTAAATGTATAATTCTATATAAAATATATGTTATGCAACACTCAAATTTGCTTGATAAACCTAATGGGGAATCATCCATCAACAGATTTATTTGACACTTTGTTATCGATTTTAGAAATGTCTGTTTGTAATATTGGCGACACATTTCAAAAAGCTCTTATGCCATATCAAATTCTTAATATAATTAAACTTTATATGTCATTATCAATACCTATTACGGGCTGTTATACAGTGTGCATTTTGTTTGATATGCTCGAATATTTTAGGAACGGGGGTTCGTGAAACAGAAAAAGTATGGCTGGCGACATGGGGAAATTGAAAATTTTCCTGGCATGCTAATATCTTTAGCTTCACACATGTTACTAATGTGACTCTGATGTATTAACTAAACCAATCAAATCATTTGTAATAGGCTTAAAAACACCGTTAAACAAGCAACACGAACATGAGCGACACCAAAACGGCAAAGTTGCACACTTTAATGAGCCTACAGAGGTATCAGTCTCAGCTCGATTGTAGCAAAAACATTCAATCGGATGATCCTGAACAGAATCAGACCCAAACTATACCACCACTTACGTAGGAACCAAAATGGCTTCAGAATTGGAAGAGTAACTATGGGAGACATCCACGCTCTGAGAAGGCTGATAGAAGGAATAAGAGCCAACAACTTGCCTGCTATTATCACCTTCATTGACTTTAGAAAGGCATTCGATACATACCATCCACAGAGGAGAGATACTGAAATACTGGGTGCCTACGGTATTTCCAAACATATTGTAGATGCAGTTGGAAGGATGTATGAAAACACAAAAGCAAGAGTAGTCACACCAGATGGGGAGACAGATTTATTTGACATCATATCTGGGGTCCTTCAGGGTGATACACTCGCCCCTAACCTGTTTGTTATTGTTCTTGACTATGAACTTAGAGAAGCCATAGCAGGGAAAGAAGAAGAGCTACAATCTTCGCAAAAAGTTGTAGGAACACTTTAGTGCACACAACTGCAAAACTAAATCAATAAGTCCATTGAATAGCTGTTAGGCTACTTTTCCCTTCCCCCTTCCCCATCATTCAATGTTGCGACACCAAAATCACGCGGATTTCAAATGCCGCAACACTGAACGGGGGAGCGGGGGTAAACTTACGCTTAAAATAAACACGGGTGTTCCAAGACTTTTTGCGAGGATTGTAGGATTCCACCTTGAAAAGAGGAGGAGCAGAAGATCCGGACCAAAAGTTGAAACCGATCTTGACTTCGCAGACGACATATCTCTTCTGTCTGAAGAAATAAAACAGGCACAAGAACTCCTGTTAAGAGTGGAGAAGTCAGTTGGAAAGATAGGCCTCAAAATGAATGCAGGCAAGACAAACTTCATGGCCTTCAACAACATCAAAGGAGGTGCCATCAGAACAAGCGATGGCACAGAGCTTGAAGAGGTACACAACTTCAAATACTTTGGGCCTGGATGGAAAGCACAGAAAAGGACATTAAATCCAGGAAAGCGGCAGTATGGAGAGCCTGCAACAAACTCACCAAGATCTGGAAGTCATCGCTCTATAAGAACTTCCAGCTGCGTATGTTTACAGCCACAGTAGAATCTGTCCTTCTCTACGGCAGTGAAGCATAGACTGTATCTACAAAGCTAGCCAAGAGCCTCGATGGAACACACACAAGGATCTGTTGTGTTATATATACAAGGCAAAATTCGCACCATTTGGACTAACTTTAAGTTAGTCAAGCTGACCAATTTAGGTTTTCAGTGTACGATGCTAAATCCTTTTCTGTGGCAGCATTCAGTTGGTGGAATAATCTCCCAGGTGAGATTCAACATGCTAAATCACTATTAATCTTCAAATCACGCTTCAAACACCTTCTTTTTCGCAGATGCTACTATTGTTTATCCACTTCAAGTCTATCCAGCATTACCACCATGGATCCTGTGTCTTCATATATTCTTAGGGTATGCTACGCCCTAAGGTTTAGCCGCCGGTATTTCGCCTGCGGCCGTTCCAATCCTGTTTCCTGCTGTAATTCGCCTGTATCATTGTTAACTCTATGGATATCCTTCGCCCTAAGGATTGGTCGCCAGTATTTCGCTTGCGGTCGATCAATCCTGTTAACGGCTGTGCTTTATAAATTGTGCACTGATAGAGTAATATTCGATTTGTAGTATAGATATTGTTCAGACTGACTGTCTTGCAAAATTGTGCACTGATAGAGTAATATTCGATTTGTAGGTATAGATATTGTTCAGACTGACTGTCTTGCAAAGTTGTCCACTGATAGAGTAATATTCGATTTGTAAGTACACTCTTAGAAAGCAAGGATCAAATATAAGACAAAAAGGATCAATTTTGATCCTTTTTTGGTATCAAATATGAGCTTATCCTTTAAGGATCAAAGTGATCCCAAGAAAAGGATCAAAATGCTTGATCCGAAAAAAGGATCAAATATTTCTTATAAAAAGATCTGCCTAAAAATATATCACTGGAGTGACCCTAGCAGGGCTTGAACCCACACCGCCGGCACGTATCAGTGACCATAACTACAAGACCATCGCTCTAACCACTTGGCCACTGCGAGGCAGTTATCATGCGGGGTGTAATTATCGTATTTATATCATTATTGACAACACCTGCTATGTAGCGTACACGGAGTATACGAAGCCAGGATGAAATATGAGACAAAAATCACCTTAGATCCAAACACGGTATCAAATATGAGCTCATCCTTTCCGTATCAAATTATAATCCAGAAATACGGATCAAAAATTTGATATTGTAATCAAAAAGGATCAAAATATAATGATCCTAAAAAAGGATCAAAAATGATCCTGGTAAATCCTTAAAGGATCAAAATAAAATGATCCCGAAAACTACTCGTATATTTGATACCGGCCTTCTAAGAGTGTATAGATATTGTTCAAAATGACTGTCTTGCAAAATTGTGCACTGTGATAGAGTGATATTCGATTTTTAAGTATAGATATTGTTCAAACTGACTGTCTTGCAAAATTGTACACTGTGATAGAGTGATATTCGATTTGTAAGTATAGATATTGTTCAGACTGACTAGTAGTAGTATCTTGCAAAATTGTGATAGAGTAATATTAGAGAGGTTTTGGGCCTTTAATATATTGTTAGTTCTCGCTAGCTCAGTCGGTTAGTTCTCGGACTGTTAAACATAGATATCGATCGTTCCGCGTTCGAGTCCAGCTGGGAGCTGAGTGTGCGAAAAGTGTATATTCTATGAGGGTGTGAATTGCTCAAGCTACACTCTTAGAAGGCCGGGATCAAATATATAGTTAAGGAGCAAGATGAAATGCCGTGAGCATTTCGTGAAGAAAGCAAGACACCTATCTAGCCATCTTAAGTGGGCCCTAAGGAATATGGAAAACAATGTTGCCAAAATTCTAGACGCGTAGGAGGGCGCTTTAAGCCTAATTTTAAAATGGCCGCCAAACATATCATATTTGTTAGTCATAAAGTGATATACCAAATAACCCAGCAGATAAAATCTGAAAACCCTCTAGAAATCGAAAAAGTGAAAATTTCGGTGTATATATAGGATTGTTTGTTTTCTGATTATTCTCTGGTATCTGAAGTTATCTGACATAAAGTGTAGGAAAATGTAGATGAATATTAATGAAGATATAGCCTCATTAACATTTAATTTGCATAAAATTTGGTTCTCTGCCATTTCACACTAGTTTAACCACATCTCACTTGATTTTTATTTTCTGAGTATTCCTTTACCTACAATATTTAGAGGAGATATTACGGTATCCAATAAGACCAATTTTTTTGCTATGGAAAAGGATTTTATGCATAAATTAGCATAAATTATACAATTTTTTTAATGAATTTTGACAATTGACCAACTTTCATTTCATTTTTCTTTGCAATTTCCACGTTAAATGACATATTACTGACTGAAACATATTTCTTGTTATATTTTATACATCTGGTACAAACATGAAAGGAATAACGTAAAAAATGTTGATGCTACACACAAAAATGTAAAGTAACCCAAATCCTATTTTTAGCGCTGTCCCTATTTTATATATCATTTAGACGGCGCATATGGTACTCAATAATGATTAAGTCAATGAATTACGCGATCGATATGAACGATACATCGTTACACGTGTATACTAGCAGTACTACGGAGACTTGGATGGGACTATTTACAAATCAAAATGTATTGAAGAATAGAGATTTTTATGGCATTTTGTAAAATGGGTATTTTTTCCGTGTGTGGACTCTTTTGGGAAGGGATGAGAGTAACTGTTTAATAACTGTCATGGGACTATTTGCAAATCAAAATTTATTGGAGGATAGAGCTAAAATTGTATAAGATTTTGTAAAATGGATATTTTTGATGGCGGGGGTGTCTAATTCACACTATGCATTGCTTATCTTCGGGCATCCGGAGCACATGGCTTAAAATCTTATTTGACGACACCTAACTTTCTCCACCAGTAACTACCACTGATGAATCCTGGGTTAGATCATAGATGGAAGCATTTGTCACTCTATCTTTAAAGTTTCTGAAGTGAAATATAATTCTATAACAACGGGGGAACATAGGGGGAACATAGGCATTAATTTCGCTTTCTTACCGTAGTCAGAACCCCTCACAGCCATTAAGAAGGACAATGAAGAAGGACAATGAAGCAAGTTTAATTGAAGAACTTGACTTTGGTGAAGATGGCGATGTTTGGACATCTCAAAATACGCCCCAGTTTCCAAAATCTTGCCAAAGCAAGGCGTTTCCTTTTAAATCTCAACTGATGCGCCATCATAGGAGCAAGGAATTTGAAATTTCCTGAATGAATGTTTCTCCTATACCATACTTTGCCAACTTGATTCCAGAGAAAGACCCTCCGGATCATTGGTGTTGATGAAGAAGAAACAGCTGATAAACCAGCAATTATTAACAGCCTACATCACAGGATCAGACTAATCATTGCTAATAGCTGCAACTACAGTGCTGCATAAAATGCACACCAACCACAGTCCAGCAGACCTCATAGCTATGATTCCATCGCTGAATGAAAGACTTCGCTTTACAAGATCTAGTGAAGCCATACCTGCTCATGCACTCTCCTTACCAGGACATATACTCTTGACAGACGTTTCCTGCACTCTGCGATCAGGATATTGAATTATCTCCCTGAAGTGGCGTTTCGAATAATCTCTAGCAGAGGAGTCCAAGCCTTCAAGAGCTGAGTTCATCAGCATCTGTTGCTTGCTTTTCCTTGATATACATTTCCATCTTTTAAGTATCTTGGATATCAAGCTGACAGTTTTTTCTTGCATCTGCATTCGTCACATTCACTTTTTGCTTTTCATGTTTTTCATCAGCTTGCACTCTCAATCTTGTGGCATCAGATATCTTTTTACTTTCTGTTGGATGCATTTTTGAGCTGTATCGCTGTAGACACATAAGTATATGGAGCACTAGATGAGATGCGCAAGCTCTGGAATGGAGTCCAACAATTGTAGGTTATATCTCTATATAGCAGTATCCCTGGAATCTCATTGATAGGCTTTTTAAATGTCACTATATATTCCTTGGGACAATTAGGCGGTTTTGGTTCGTCTGCGCAATCCACTTAAGCTCAAGGGCGGGAGCTCTTCCAGAGGGTTGAGCAACATAATGTGTATATATGTTATTGAAGAAACCGATATTCTTTTCTCCTATATTGCAATTCTTGTACATGTTTGAGATGTTACGAGAGTATTCACCTCTCCCAGAAAGTTCTATATTATAGAATATATAGACTTCATGTGGTAAGCTCCTGGAGTCTCGTTGAAAAACTGGCGACTACGCTCCTTCATGCTTGCAACCTGATGGCTGAAATTAGGAAAAGCTATACGGGAACTGTGTAGGATCTCTTTGCATGCTTGTCGAATTCATCCAGTTTAGGGCCTATAATATTGCAAGGAGTTACCATAAAATGAGGGCAAATCATAGATGGAAACATTCTTAAATCTATTGATCCTCTAGTTTCAATAGCACGATAACTATTTACGTCACTTTGTTAGACTTTTCACAGGAAGTGGGTTATCTGTTTTCCTGATGGGTCCATATCCAGGTTGATGGAATGTCATGGAACGACAGACCTATGCAAAACCCAAAATCACAAGCCCAGATAGTTCATAAACAAGAACTTATAAAACAGCACGCAGGTCAAAGTCCAATCCGAATTCAACTTGGCAACAAATGTTGAAAAAATTTACTCTTGACCCAATACTTCGTGAGAAAATTAAGTTTTGTGAGGAAATTATAATCACATGCCCCAATGCAAAGGCTGATGATGGGACATTAAAGGCAATCCTGTTCGCATAGCTAACTCATCTGAATTTATGAAGCACATGACCCTGTTATCTGAGTTGAGGGATCGGACATAATTTTTCCACCAGCAGGGTAGTTTTGGTTTGAACATGGATATAATTAATAAAGAAACGTCCCCAATATAAGAATTCTCTTATTATTCATTTCGGTTGTTTCGCGAAATCAGAAGGAATGACACAGACTGTAAATTGGCAATGACATCATTCTTATGTTTTTTTTTGTTTAAACACTACTCTGCTAAATTTCATAATGGAACAAGGTTACCTTTTGTACGTTTTCATGCGAAAGATGTATACAGCATAATATTCAGTTGAGCATCGCTAAGTGAAAAGTGACCCTTATTTACTACCATATTATGGCTTATTTTATGCTGAAAACTACACCTTTTAAAAACGTCGACGCCACTGGTTAAAATAGACCCTTTTTACCAGTTTTTAAGATGAGTAGGCTATGCCTACCAATATTTGCCATCTTATTGCATCTTCCCTCACAGAAAATAAACTGCATTTAAAATCATAAAATGGACATTGTTTTGTAAAAAAAGTGTATTTAAGTGTTTTCTTTTTATTTATAAAACATTCATTTCTTTCATTTCAGGTCGTATCTTTGAAATTTAGAACTATCATGGTCGAGTTAATTATTCTAATGAACGCACGGTAACAAACCAATAGTGATTCTTGCATTTATTGCCGTGGTTGGTATTCGATGCACAATTAATTACGTATTGGTCATATGTATGAATGTTTTTGATATAAAGTCAAGTCTTAAAAAATACAATTTGTGCAAATATTTTATGGCCTACGAAGTTCAAATTTGGCACACTTAGTATCAATAATATACTTTATAATCTGAATAAACTAAAACTTCAATAGGGTACCACAAATTAATTTTATGATTGAAAATTTGAGGTCGTTTCAATATTTCTTACTAATTTTTGTGAATTAATTATGCAAATGAGGTTGATAACCCCATTATTTCGTCTAAAAAGTATTATGATACGAAAGCCTTGATAACCTTTATCAAAATTCAGTAAGTCTCACATTTCTGAATACTTTTGTATTCTGTTTGTAGACAAAACTCTATTACAACTTTTTGTTTACCAAAAACCTCATTTTTTGTACAAAATTCCCTGTAATTCGAAAAATACTGACCTACATTTTCCTACACTTCACAGACATAAACTTTGGACCTTTTTTAACATTCTT
>JXSR01S040347.1:0-13373 GCA_000969725.1 Ophiothrix spiculata | reverse complement strand
TTAGTCAATGGAGGAAATTTCAAGTTCAAGATTAAGCATTTTTGACTTCATATTTGAATTCTACACAAAATTTTAGCCTAGAAACATGTGTCATTCTTTATTTAAAGAATTTTTATTTTTTGCCATTTTTGGCAGTAAAATCGGGGTCAAATCTCGAACATTGTCATATGCAAATTAGATGTATGATTTTATTCAAAAAAGTGGTTTAGGGCATGCATTTTTTTCCATGTGGGGTCAGTTATAACTGTGACCTTAAAATGACCTTGGATGACCTTAGGTCAACATTTTGACAAAAATGAGATTTGACCTCAAATGACCTTTTGACCTTCACTGACGTCGACCTTGGGTCAAGGGCTATCTATGGTCCAAGTTTAATCCATGTGGGGCCAGGGGTTTATGGTTTTGACCTTGAAATGACCTCAGATGACCTCAGGTCAATTTACGAACATTTTTGAAATTTGACCTCAAATTACCTTTTGACCTCAAATTACCTTGACCACACACCCTAAAAATTTTGCAGCACGAGTTAATCTTAAGACCCTTCATGTCGCCAAGTTTCAATACCATAGGCCTTATGGTTCAGGAGTTATGGTGTTCCTCCCAAACAATTAATGGATAGTGTTCAATGTGGTTGTGTAGGGTCCTCTCTCATCAGCCAAATGCAGATCCTCCATTTGTTTGTCACGGGCAGTAGTCTGGTCCACTTTGTAAGAGTTATTTAGTTTGGCATTTATGTTCTTCCACCTTTCTCTAGCGTGAGGACACTTTAATAGTTGGAATATGTACTTTGCCTCGTCTCTTCCAAGTTTGAGTTTAGTTGTCCATTCAGAAACCCAGCTGGGTAATCCATGAGTTTCATATTTGCCAAGAACATTCTCAGCCACGTCTCTTAATCTGGATTCAAATGACTCAGACCCGTGATAAGGCCAAAAAAAAATGTTTGTTTGCCCTCCGCGACCGACCCTAAAAATGCCAAAAATGTGGGTCGCGATTTTAGTTCATTTTTTTTTCTTCAAACATGTAAAATATGAAAAACTCAATATTTTTGATGTAAAACGTAAAATTTAGCAGTGAAAGTCACATTTAGTAGTATAAAATGCATATTTCCTCTAAATAATGACCCCTGTATTGCTTGGTATTCCCGATAAAATCCATGGAATGACATCATTCTTTAAAATAAATGTGAAGAGTGAAAAAAAAAAAGAAAAAAGATCAACCGACCGACCGACCCAAAATTTTAATTTTTCCACTGGAGGGCAAACAAACAATATTTTTTTTTGGCCTAAGTCTGCTGTCTGACCATCAGGTGCTAGTGCTTGAAAGCGATTTGAAAGTTCTAGCTGGAATTCATCTTTGGTATCTGGATCATGTAACTTCTTTCAATTAAATTTGGATCTCTTGCATGTCTTCTTCCTATTTGATCTTAAGTCTTTGAGAAAATAGATGCTTACGATGTGATGATTGGAGTCTATTTCAACAGAGTTGTAGGCCCGGCAGTTGTGTAGTTCAACAGAGTTGTAGGCCCGACAGTTGTGCAAGGTATTTACCCACTTGTCATTAATTAGAATGTGGTTGACCTTATGTTTTGATCATACAGGGTGAGTCCAAGTCCAAAGTCTACTATATGACTGTGCTGGACACAAGTTAATCATCCTCTCTCCATTATCATTTGTAAGGTGACTAAGGTCGTGGTAACAATATCTGCCAACAGCTTCATGGTGTGAAAGATGACTGTCAAAACCAATTCTTGCATTAAAATCCCCAATGTCAAGATTGATGCCATGTCTCTTCAATTGATCCAGACGTTCTGTAAGCAAACAGTAGAAATCCTCTTTTGCTGTTGAGGGACTGCATTCTGGTGAAACATATACAGAAACAGAAAGACAGGGATTTCCATGAAAGACTATGTGACGGATTCCTTCTGAGATGACTCGTGACTTTCTGGATGCATTTATAGATCGATTTATTGACAAAACCAACACCACCTGTTCTTTGATTTGTGGCAGATTCATAAACAAGTCCGCATTTTCTTTCCTTGGACCAAAGTTCATCTGTTGAGCTGGTGGTGATGAAATGTGCTCCTGAACACTGATGATGTCAATAACAGTGTTAGCACAGCCAGAGAATAGTTGATGCAATTTTTCTTGTTTGAAAAGTGTGTGCACATTAAAGGTGGAGATGACAAGGGGTTTGAAGACAAACAAGCGACAATAATCAGTACCAACAGTTTGTGATGGTGTGCCGAGTTCCCGCTGGCCCATTATGAAGTCTGTAGCAGACTGCCACCTGGCTGCCTCCCATTACTTTTGAAGTTGTCTTGTAATTTCCGCAGTACAACTTGTTTGTTAGGAATTATTTAAATCAAGTCCCAACAGCCTTTATGGGTTACTGACCCTGTGTACAACTCATTTCCGGATTTATGTTGATCCCACACAACATGTAGATGCAACTAAATATAACAATATGAGGAGGAAGAGCTCTAGATAGACAGACAAAAAGAGTATAGTCACAACACCAGCTGGCACCCACACTGGCATTTTCCCAAATAAAGAGGATGTTGTCCCCAACTTGGCCTGATGGACACTGTTTGGCCATTGGACATTCCCTGACTGTGGACAAGCTCCCCATCTCCTACTCTCAATGTGGGGTTGCACCATCAGCGTCAGAACTAGAGATCTATGTCCTGTACCCCTATGGGTGCCGCGTCCTAACTGTGGATTCAGGTGTCTTTATTATCTGAAAGGCATATTTCCACTGTCCATGCTTTAATAAGCTACAGTGAAACCTAGTTAACACAAAATCACCGGGGCCAAAGAGTTAAGTTTGGGTCATCAGGATTTTGTGTTATCCAACTTATTTTACATAAGAAATCATTACTTGGGACCCAACAAACATTTTGTGTTATCAGGGTTTTTGTGTTAAGAGATTTTGTGTTAACGAGGTTCCACTGTATTCTAATTCTCAGGCACACAGATCCAAATTATAGTGGAGAACAAAATAGAAATCATCACTGTCTGTATCAAATTTTTCAGGATGGTTCGTAAAACATAATAATGGAAAGTTTCTTATACAAATCCAGTATAGTAAACAGGCACTTACTCAAAATATTTTGATAAATCATCACTATTTTTATTGAAATTCCTTTATAATTTCTAACATGGTATTTAACACTGCATCATACAAACCAATACGTCGATCCTGGGTTATTTATAACACCCGGAAGTCAATCTTTACCGAAATGTTAGCCCAAACACAGTTTTGCCTATAAAACTAATAATCCGTGACATTAGCTCCAATTCATAGCAGGTGATTTGAATTGTTGTTTGGGTTGTGGTAGTGTGCATCCATTTTACGCCTATGTGGGTGCATCGTTGTGCTTTACCAGTGCGTTGTGGGATTAAATTTCGGTAAAGATTGATTTCCGGTTGGGAAACCCAGAATCGACGTATATAGACCCCCTCATCCTACTTCTTTTTGGTACTCCTTTTGTCCAAAATGAGTGCATTTAAACTTCAAGTAAACCAAATTTCATCATATCTTAAAATTGGCCTCCTGGCCCTTTTTTCAGTCATTTTGAACTAAAACTGGTTACACCAAAGAATCGGCTCTGCCGTAAAGTTGTATATTTTCATATGGCATGTCACATATGTGTAGCATCCCAGTAAAAGGATGCAGTAGTAGTAAAAAATCGGATTTCGGAAATACACAAAAACAAATCTCTTCTTTATCATAAAACAAATTGTGATTTAGCACCAAGTGAAGATATTGTTTGCTTCCCATCATTAATTGCTTCCTGTGAAATATTCTGTACAGGACTTTCTGAGTAGTTAGTGTTATAACATGTCAAAGCTGCAAGATAATATCAACCAACTATGCTTCGGTGTCATCTCATCACTAACTACAGGCATAATTTCTTCTGCAAATAAAACCCATAGGAAGCAGTGCATGATGGGATACACACAATATCTTCTCTTGGTTTCAACACAAACATTGGCTGATTAATGTGACCCGTCATATCGATAGGTACCTTAAGGGTCCCAAAATGAAAATTGATTTTTTGGTCTCATCTGAAAGATTATATTTTAAACTTTAAAATGACACCTTGGTTTTAGTTATTGGATGTTCGATTGCAAAGTTACATCCAAATTGGCAAAAGGCATCAGGCTGATTCAGAAAACTATAGTTCTGAAAAAATCAAGTTTAAAGTTTCTGTACTGGTAAAAAATGGAGAATGGGTTTTTATCTTGTTTTTTAATTAACAAATTAATCTCTATGTTTTGGATGTTGGAGCCTGATTAATATGATAGAGTACACTTCAAAGGTAACATTTCTGATGAAATTAGAAATTCGACCTTGGATGTGATTTTTGACAATGCTCAGCTTCAATGGCCCGTATCTCGTAATTTACTATGCCGGTATTAAGGTACCTTTCAATATGATGGGTCACAAATGTCCTGCTTTCTTTCATATGTCACTCTTGCACTTGCACATGTGAATGCAAGAGAGAGGCAGCAAGTGTTACAGTTGTCATTTCTCATAAATTTTGATAAATTTGCATTACAAACCATATTATGTTCAGTCTTGGGACAGTGGCACTTGACATGAATCTTCATGTGACAGTACTTGTCATCTTGTAAGAGCTATTGACAATGGGAGGCAACTTTTAAGGTCGGGTTTTTATTCTGTTGACACTCTAGTGACAAGGTTTATTTAAATAAATATATCATAGAACAGCAGCTCTAGATACAACTTTCATAAATTTACATGACAAAATGTATCTCAAATTTCTTACAAGGAAACTGCAGCCCAAGTGGAGGAGGGGGCACATAACTTTGAAATTGGTAGGTATGTCTGCTGTTGTGGGGTCTATTGATTTGGTTTTTCGTTTTGCAAAAAAGAGCCTTTAAAACTAACTTTTTCGAGGCCTATTGAACCAAAATTTCTGCCAATCTAAACTTCTGAGTTAAATTTGTTCAACAATTTCAGTAGTTGGAGCCTCAATATTGCACTGTTCCTCAAAAGGGTCCAAAGAACCCTGCTGCAAAGTGGGTTACAAAAGGCCTGGGAAACTTGAATAGGGGAGTCTTGACTGCCAGAAATAGGTGTCAAGCTTATATGAGTACCCCTTCCCCAACCTGTTACATGTCCAGTAAGGCACATACTGTGCTAAGTAAAATCAAGAGCAGAGCAAACCACCAAGCATCAAAACACATATTTGCACAATTGCAACCTACCACCTTTCTAAACTCAAACTAAGATTACAAAGCTTCTGTTAGGCTTGGCATTCAACAACATTCGCTCGCCCAAGTGACATTCACTCAACCTACCAAGAAAAATTTCGCTCCAATGGGAAGTTACATTCACTTAACAAATTTCACAACACTCGGTACACTTTAGTTTGAATTGGAGTGAAAATCGCTCCAAATATTCTTGGGTTTTTTGATTCAATAATCACACCACTAAAACATGCGCAAGTGACATTCGCTTTCATCGATTGAAACAAAGTTCGCAACAATGAGAGCAACATTCACTCTCTGTTTTAGTGAATAAGTCAGAGCGAATATCAAGAGCGAATGTCACTCGGCCAAGCGAATGTCTTTGGACGCCAAGCCTAATATTTTCTGTCCAGCACTTGAAATTTTGAATGTAAGTAAGTCGTAAGAGCAATAGCGGTAATTTTTTATAAATTTGCATTAGCGCATTTCATGCTGTGTAATCTTGTGTCAATGGCTCTTGAAATGGTCCGTCAAGTAACGCTGTCATATGAAAAATGATTTTAAGAGCCATTGACATTTATGATAAAAAATTTGGATGGGGTTTTCATTCTAATTACAAGGAATTGAATAAATAAAACATATATATAAATGCCATTGTAGATACGACTTTCCTACATTCTAATTCACTAAACTTTGTAAGTTAAAGCTCTGAGAAGCCTTATAATGCCACCATATCTTTAGTTCCTTAATCCTGGTCCCAATCCACTGCCACACATAATAGAATGATAGTGAGGTGCGGCTCTGGTCTTTAGCTTGTAAAAAGAGAAGAATGCGCTGGTCCAAACCTACGGGCACGCACAAGATGTTTATGAATGAACCACATGGCTTTGGTCAGTAGCTTATAAGGCATAGCCCTTTAATACGGTATGGCTCTGCTCCGCAGTTTGACAGAGTAAGGCATAGGCCTTAAGTGCGGCTTTGGTCTGTAGTTTGACAAAACTATGCCATAGCCTTAAATTAGGGGAGGTTCTGCCACCTAGCTTGAATAAGTAGGGCCTAGCCCCTTAATGAGATATTGCTCTGGTCCTTAGCTAGTAAAAAATAGGCCATAGCCTCATGATACCATCTCCATGTGCAAACCTTTGTCCTTCCAGTCACCTAGATTTCTGATATTTGTTCTCCTTAATGTTCATCAATATAGTTTTAGCTCCCCTGTTACTTCATCTACTAGTGAACCAGGACCTGCATGAGAAAAATATGAGAATCAAATCAAAGCAGATGATTAGCAAATCAAATTGATTTGGTCATTATTTTGTAGTCAATGCTATTGCATGGATTAAGCAGTCAAGTTAGCTCAATCGGTAAGGCAATCGCTTGTGGTGCGAAAGGTCCCGAGTTCGAACCCCGCTGGTGCCAAAAGTTGAGTGTGCTTGAAATTCCCTTGGACAAGGAACTAACTGCTAATTGTCTCGTGGAAACCCGTACGAAACTCAGGGAGTTGACCCGGGCAGCGATGATGCGTATGTGGGCTGATCAAGGTTCAGCGCCCCTAGAGGTTGCCGCAGAACCTGAAATGATGCTTGGTGTGGAATGGAGCTTACTTGGGCCACAGTGGTCAGCGAATACCTGTAAAGTGTGTAGAGGCCAAGTGGAATTACAAATCTGGGAGGCATAGCGCACTATAAATCCCCAGTATTTTTATATTTTATTTTTGGATTAGCTGTTATCTTGACTGTCACTCATGGTGAGTTAGGCTTGACATCCAAAGACATTCTCTCTGCTGAGCGACATTCGCTCTGACTTATTCGCTTAAACGGAGAGCGAATTTTGCTCTTATTGAGCAAACATTGTTTCAATCAATGAAAGCGAATGTCACTCGCACATGTTGTAGTAGTATGATTATTGAATAAACAACCTTAGAATATTCAGAGCGATATTTGCTCCAATTCAATCTGAAGTGTAGCGAATGTCGTGAAATTTGTTAAGTAACATTGCTTCCCGTTGGAGCAAAGTTTGCTTGGTAGGGTGAGCGACTGACACTTGGGCGAGCGAATATCTTTGGACGCCAAGCCTTATTGTAGCTCCCATTTTTCTCAAATTAATGTCTCACATACCCCTAGGGGGTAACTAGATATTCTGACTGGGTAACCACTCAGGTTACCAAAAAGGTGAGACCTGGACAGTTCTCGAGACTTGCAAAATAGGGTATCAAAATCGGCATGGTGCTCTGCAAGTCTCACATAGGGTATCGAATTTGGCTTTTAAGTCTCTAATAGGGTATCAAACTAAGAAAGAATGATTGAATCCCGGATTGAATTAATGACAATGGTGCCTAAAATTGCTGATAAAAGTGCTTCAAATACCTAGAAACACTTCTTAAGAGTGTTCAAATGGTGCACAGTTACATTTTACTTAAGAATTCTTGTAATAATTATTTCATCACATGCAAATTCAATGAATTAGCAGGGCCTACGCCTAATACCGACTTTGATCCGGGGGCTATTTGCATTCTCCCAGCATCTTGTATTATTGATGTTTACAAGTCCTATAGTTATTTCAAATAATTCTCAGACACGAAAATTTTGAGCCTTGCGTAACACAATTGCGTGTGCATTTTACGCGAGTACCCAACGCTTTTCAAGCACGCGCGATGTCGCGGCACTGTGGATTACTGATTGGAAACGGTGTTGCGTACTTTCTGGTGTCCCGTTCTTGTCACAACTTGTGGATACGCTGTGGCTGCGTACAGAAATCATGCTCATGTCCGAAATTTATTTGAAACAGTAATAGTTATATCTCCTATATATGAACCAAAATCATGCCAATTTAATGAATTATTGCAACTTACCAGGACCTACGCCTAGTACCGTCTTTGATCCGGGGGCTATTTGTGTTCTGCCAGCATCCTGTATTATTGATGTCACTAGCCCTAGTTCTCTCGCCTTTTGCGCTAATTCAACACTGCAAAAAATATACAAATAAATAATGTTTTTAAAACAAGTGCAATAAGAAAACACCTACCAGGGCCTACGCCTAAAACAGTCTTTGATCCGGGTGCTATTTGCGTTCTACCAGAATCCTGAATGACTGATGATACAAGACCCAATGATCTAGCTTTCTGTGCCGATTCGATCAACACTGCAAAAATACAAAAAGCATATATAACCACCTCTGTTCCAACTAGAGAATTATATGACTGATATCAAAGAATAATATACTTTGGACTGACCTGACATCAATCTCCCATTTCTCCAACTTACAATGTTTCTTCATGTGTTCAGTCTTCAGATCCCTGTACATTTGACACCACCTTAAGTTTCCTTTGAAAAAACACTTGCCTTTGACTGCATTATGCAACAGGACCAGTGTGGCCCTAGTATTGGGTAATATTTCGAAGAAACCTAAATTTAGAACCGTCACTTTTAATGGTGTCTAATAAATCAGGATCTGAATAAGAAATGACCTTGAACTTTTGACAAATTTAAATATTTCTAATTGGCTTTAACTTCTGGATTCACAATTAAGTTACATTGTTTTTTTCATCTGGGACTTTGGTGACAACTTTGGGCTGGCCACACAGTTCCCATGTCTCAACATTTCTGGGTTTATTCTGGATAATTGCTTGTAACTTACAATGTACAGTGTTTTTTCATCACGGACTTTAATTTGGTGACAATTTTGGGCTGGCCGTGCATCTCCAAGGTCGATCTAAACATTTATGGGTTTGTTTTGGATAATTGCTTGTAACTTACAGTGTTTTTTCATCAGGTACTTTGGTGACAACTTTGGGCTGGCCACATATCTCCCATGTCCTCAACATTTCTGGGTTTGTTTTGGATAATTGCTTGTAACTTACAGTGTTTTTTCATCAGGTACTTTGGTGACAACTTTGGGCTGGCCACATATCTCCTATGTCCTAAACATTTCTGGGTTTGTTTTGGATAATTGCTTGTAACTTACAGTGTTTTTTTTATCAGGAACTTTGGTGATGACTTAAGGCTGGCCACATATCTCCCATCCCATGTCCTCATCATTTCTAGGTTTGTTTTGAAAAATTGCTTGTAACTTACAGTGTCTTTTCATCAGGAACTTTGGTGACGACTTTGGGCTGGCCGTGCATCTCCCAGGTCCTCAACATTTTGGGGTTTGTTTTGGATAATTGCTTGTAACAGGACACTGCTGCATGACTGCACTGAAATTGCAAACAAACAAATTATCATGTAATGCAAGAAAGTTGAATCTACAATAGCTACCGAAGGCTCTTGATCTGGTTTAATAGGTGCACTGTATGAACGGCACGCTTTAGAATGGGTTGGTCTATAGAAAATCCAAAAATTGTCATAAGGGTGGGATTCACAGAATTTCCAGTATAAAGGGTGCCTTGATAAAAAGGGTTGGGTCTGAAATAAAAAGGGTGGGTTGCTTAAACTGTGACTATTTTGAAATTATGATGATAAGATCTGAGAATCAGAATGAGCATATCATCATAGTGATATAAGATATTGCTGTCATCATTTATGTTCTCCACAGCTAGGGTTAATCAATGAACCAAAGTGGAATGAATTCAGAATTCAATACCCCATCAGTATGAAAAACTTATCAAAGTTTCTAAAATGGGTGGGGTCAGAGAACTTTCAGTATAAAGGGTGTCTGGATAAAAAGGGTGGGGTTAAAACTAAAAGGTAGGGGTTCAAACCCCACTGCATACAGTGAGGTGATGGTGAGATGTCACTTGCACCATTTCAAGAGTCACTGACATATTTTGAAGGATTTTTTTGGCATTTTAGTAACCAGGTGATAAATATAACATATGGACCAGATGTTGAGAATCCCTGCATCAAGTCTACACCATTTCAGTACTTGATAACCAGGCTTCGTCTTTTGAGGTGTGTGTATATGACAGTACACCATCAGTACACATGATGAATTTGAGCTGTTAATCTCAGCACATCTAAATCTGGCAAAATTATACACAATTGGATACGAAATGCACAACTGAATATCTTGAGCGGTGGTACTTGTTTCACATCAGGTATTTTTTTTAAGGCCTGGATAACAATGACAAATTTTCTATATTACCGCCACTATGCCTTTTCCCATTTTCAATATGTGCCAAGCTTTTCCGGAACTTAACACAGGGTCAATTTCACTAGTTACATTAAAAGGCATTGTTAACTGAATCAATCGTTAATTTGCAATTATCCCTTGACCCTTCGTTACGAAGGGTTTGAATTTTACCTGTGCCAAATTCCTTATATCTTATTTACGATGCATTGCACCTGGGCATTGCACACTTACATGTACGAAGGGTTTTTATGCCTTTGTGACTCCCAATCTAGCTACCACCTAAACCCTTTGTAGCTACGATACATCATGATAGTGAAATTGACTCAGGATTTAGCCAAAGAATGTCAGTTTTGAAGCTACATTTAACATGCAAGTCCTGACCGTCCCCAAGTTCTAATATGGACAAGGACGTCAACTGCATAACAATATCAATTCTATTTACCTGTGCAGCCACTTTGCCTTTGCCCATTTTCAAGTCAGTCCTAACCACCAAGATGAGTTTGAATTCACCCGTCTCTCCCATCATGTCAGGCACCTGTAATGAATAAAAATGACAAATGTCTATGTAAGTCCATCAGGATTGTTGAGTAATATGACTGCCAATTCCCGTGGGGGGGGGGGTTCTTAAAAAAAATTGTACGGGGATGCTCAAAGTACACTTCAGAATTTTGACCATCTCTATACCTCAAAAAGCGTGATTTTGAGACCCATCTCTATACCATTTTTCTAGAAAAAGCACCCAATTTAGGGAAAATTGGTAGCTTTCTTTGCAAAATTTCCCGAAATACACCCAATTTTGCAAATTTGGCACATTGGGTCTGTGACAAAAACCCACCCATCAATATACCAAAATTATGAAAATGCACCCCAAAGTCTTTGAGCACCCCCGTATACCATTTGTCAGGAAGAACCCCCAATTCATCATTCAAAATCCAAAAGAGTTGAGTAAAAATATTCACATTTTAGTGACGTTTCACTGCTACCCAACAGCTTCCTCAGCTCTCCTTATCGTGGAGACAACTTGGTGATGTTGCTGAGCGAACTATCATAAACAAAAAAATCATTGATGATGCGTAAACTCCAAGCCTAAACTCTCATCCACAGGGACACAGGTAAAGAGAGCAGTCACGTCATTGTTGTTAACAAGAATGCTGGAAAGTTTGTCGACCAGATCCGCGCTGTTTTTCAAATGTCTATCAGTCCTGCCCACAAAAGGGGTGAGAATGTTAGCAACATTGGCAGAGTTGTAAGTAATGGAGTCCCAGCTGGAAACAATGGGGCAAGGAGAGGCAATTGATCTTGTGTATTTTTGGAAGTCCGTAAAATTTAGGCACATCGATAGAGGTGGGATAAAGCCTACGATAAGTGGGAACATCAATAGCAATTGTCACACACTGATAAGCTGGTTGCGGTAGGAAGTTATTGGATCCTTAACACTTATGTGCATAATGGTGCATCAATAGTCCACCGATTTCACAACGATTTCATCGCACGATGAGTGTCGATACGCAGTCTTTAAACGCGCTGCGCATATTGCGCTATAACTTTTGAAGACTGCGAACGATGTTGCAGTGATGAAATCGCTGTACTATGAACGCACCATAAGGTGTTTTAGAATCCTGTTAGTGCATAACGGGGGTCCATATGGACCCATGATTTTGGTCACTTTAAAAACAATGTTCTCCATATTAATTATCTTTGAAACTGTACACAGTGTTAGGCAAAAAAAAAAACAAGTTTGTTTCCTGTAGGTGGTCAAAAAACCTAAATGCGAAAAGCGTTTTTTTATTTTATTTTGTTTTCTTTTTTTTGTATTGTTTTAAGAGGTGCTAAGGCAAATTTTGATTGTAAATCCGCATGGGTGATGATTTTTTCAGTAAGAAACCTGTCCGGTTTTTCCCCGTTCTTTTTATGAAATTGGCTATTTTGATTTTCGTTTTCTAAAATATCAAATAAAAAAATGAAATGCACAAATATATGACGCAAAAACGAAATGCGCACGGGAAACAAACTTGTTTTTTGTTTTTGCCTTACACCAACTCAATACAATTCATATGAAACAAAAAAATTTAAAACCGTCAAATGTTCCGTTTCAAAATGGCTGCCAGATACCAGGTATCTATTTCGTGTCAAATTTTTATTTTTTCCGCAAAAAATGCAGTTCTGTTATATTTCCCCCAAAATGTTATACAAGCACAAATAAAGAATGTTATAATATTTATTTTAATAAATTAAATTGAGATTACGTATTTTTAAGTTTAATGAATCAAATGCAAATATTCATGGGAAAAAACATGGCGTATTAATATTCGGAGGCAACCGGAAATGGTAATGAGTCACAGTCACGACACAATAAAAATAAGCACATGTGTTATTCTGTTTGACAACACGGAATCCTGTTGCACTGTGAGAATTCGAGCAAATTCTTTCGCTTTTTCATCGTTTTATCCGCCTCAGATTTTGGAATTAAAATAAACACAAGGTACGGGAGAGTCTCCTGAACAGGATTATGCGTAAATTGTGAGTACGTTTGTATTTTAAGTGACATAAGTTAGTGGCTAAACTTTGACAATTTGGATTTACCGCAAGACCCTGAAGACGAAGGCATGGGCTCGTCGTCAGCGCTTGTGGGTTAAAGGAACTGTCTCTGAATCTGATTGATATTCACAACGCTTCCTTCTTGAAGCCAAACGTGAAGGTTGGGTGTGCGCAATGTTGTTTTAGTCCAGTTTATTGCTTTGACATATATGTGATGTCAAAGCTTCTTTGAAGTGGGGTATTGAGTCTATGTTGACAATGTGTTCCGGGAGAGAGTTCCAATCGTTAATAGTGTGTGGGAAGAATGAGTTTAAATAATAGTCCGTTTTTCCAGTAGGTTTGATATAACATAAACTATGGTTGATACGTGTAGATGATCGACGTGATGTGGCCGGCTGTAAAAAAGTTGGTGCCGGGATGGCTACCTGGCCAAGGCGTATCTTCTGAAGCATGGTAAGTCTTGCTACTTTCCTCCGGTCTTGAAGAGGATCCCATCCCAGGTTGGAGAGCATAGATGTAACACTGCTAGTTCTTCTGTAGTCTTTATGGACA
>JXSR01S040342.1:4373-23534 GCA_000969725.1 Ophiothrix spiculata | reverse complement strand
TGGCAATTCTAGTGGTAAATATTTTGTCCTTTTGTACAGTAAAGTAGATGAAATAGAAAAAATTGCTCGCATACAGACACCTCAGAATTTTTTTGCAATTTTATATAGGCCTATAATAATTTCATAAATGTAGGCCTATATGCGAAAAGAGGACAAAATGATTTGTGACTATACAAGTCTACCAAGTGCTCTTGCTTGAACTATTAAATTACATTTTGCCCTTATCATCCTTTTTGTCCTTTCTAAGGTCATCTAAAACGAAAATGACGTACATGTGAGGGAGTGGTTTGAAGGTCTTAGTTAATTAATGACAGAAGTTGAATAATTCTGTATTCTTTTGAAGAATAACTTTCTCTAACAGGTTTTTTCTTGATTGGAGTGAACCGTACCTAAGAGGAGGTGTGTGTGGGTGGTTTTTACTTATTGTTAAAACAAGACTGTAGGTTTTCTCTCATTATAGATAGCAGCTGATTAGTGTTTTTAATAATTTGTTTTGTCTAGTCCAATTTATACATGGCGAGTCAAATTAAAGTGTAATCAACGGAGGAATTTTTTACAGAAAATCTGTTAATGTTAATCAATTTTAATTATACTTCATAAATATAGCAAAATTAATCAGCTTTCATGAGAATTTTACTTTGTTGAAATTGACTGATGCCTTCAAAAGTTACAGTTGTTTAAGTAAAGGTACCCAATTTGCATTCAAAATGTTCAACGGGTTTGCATTGTGCAAAGATACTGAAGAAGATTCAATGATGCAGTTCAAAGTACTGATGGTCATTTCAGATATCAGTGCACAATCGTGACAACAAATGCCAGGAGATAAATCAAGGCGCAACAATGTAGCAACCGGCACTGGCATTTTGTTGCAATTAAGTATCATCAGACTGATATTTTGGTTGAAGATCGCAGTCTGTTTTGTCTGTAGTTTTCGGATGCCAACACCTCAAGCTATTTAAAACATTGTTTATAAACTAAAGACCACGCAACTCTTTGTAACAGAAACAAGGAAGGCTCTGGAAGATCCTGATCCGGATGATTCAACAAATCATCAACCGAATTATGAGAGCTTTTTTGAGAGATCTGAACATTACCTCAAGAGTCAACCCACTACCGTTATTTCACAGGCAACATCCTATTGTTTTCTTGTTATTTTATTTCCATAGGCGTTCCTATCATAAAAATTGAAAGAGACAACGGCCTTTGTTACCAGTACGCACGTAAACTAAATAGCGTAGTTTGTTCGCCGTTTAGATTTTGGTACCTCCTATCAAATGACTATAACTTTGGAATGCTTTGTCCGATTTCAGCACAATAAATTTTCTATGACAGCTAATGAAATATGACATCTCATACAGGAACAATTTTGCAAAAGACTAAAAGGAACTGGTTAGATGAAATAACTGAGTAGATTACACTGCATTTTGACTCACCCTATATAGCGTACATTAAATCATTAAATGGGGGAAGGGCATTGCATACGCTCAAGTAAAAAAGAGCTTGTGTGGTCTAGTGGAACAATGTAGGACTTGGAATCAGTATTTCCTGGTTTGAACTGTGGTCAACAGGTGAAATCCGGACAAAGTGAGTTGCTTCCATTTCAGTTGGTTTTTCTAACAAACTTTTTCTTGATTGGAGTGACCCGTACCTAACAGATTGTGGGTGTTCTCAGTAAGTATATTGATTTATTGTTGATTTATGTGATTTGCATGATTCTTTAAAAATAGAAAAAAAATATAGAAAGATAAAAAAGATTGTGGGTGGTAATTAGTTACTTACAAGGACTCTGGATAGGTTTTCCCTAATTACGTCTTCTCACATAACTCCCATTTTGTTTGACTGACACTGACTTCCGCTCCACCTTTGAGTTGAGTTTAAGATATTTCTCCTCACAGATATTGCACAAGCTCAATCTTACATCACTGAACTAGTTGTTCTAGGGTCATTCCAAAGTAACGTTTGTGACCAAAATAATGATTTTTTTCAACTTAAATCGGCTATAACGCCTTGAATACACAAGCTATGAAAATAATTTTGGTTGATATAAAAACTGCTTGGTATTGCCAAAAGGCGCTGAGCATTGAAAAAAATAAAATCTGTCCAAGGTCACAGAAAAGCCCATGTAACGTTCGGTAACGTTTGTGACTTCGCACGGAAGTGTGTTCTTGCACTTTATAGCTTCAAACCCCAAACTCTGTGAAGTGTGGCTGAATTGAGAGCTGATATCAACAGAGCTGGAGGAGTAAACATTTATGAACATTATCCAATCTTCAGTTTGCACATTTGCAAGAAAAAGCTCTCTTTATACAGAATTTGTCATGTAACGTTTGGTAACGTTTGTGACATTTTGCTATGTAACTTTTGGTAACGTTTGTGACATATCATATTATTCACACACAATAAATGATTTAAAACTTGATTCAATGAATTTTCGGTTAATATTTAATATTTATCACACGGAAAAAATTATTAACGTTAAAATTTGTTGCTAGCTGCACCTGTCAATCTGAAAGGGGTCAAATATAAGCTTTGGTTTATACATACAAGAATCTGGAGTTGGGAAATAATTATGGAATTCAAATTGGGGTATCGTTTGAAACTCATCTATACACACTGTGTTTTCCTTGTAATTGAAATCAGTTTGATGAAGCAAATTGGTACGATAATTATTGCCCAACTAAATTGAAAAGAAAATCCTGAACTTTGCAGCAGAATTCAATGACAATTATGGATTTCGAAACAAAGTTCATGTTTGTAAGAGTCCATACGTGTCGTACCTCCACTGTTTTTCTGTCATACATGGGCGTCATTTCATTTTGAAGTGTGGGGGTCCAGGGGGCTCCGGGCCCCCGACAGGTGTCCAGTGGACAGAGACCGTTGGTGTGGTCAGGGGGCGAAGCTTTTTTTGCACTTTCTAAGGGTGTTCCTAACACATATTTTTGTGGGTAATGTGAAGACAGAGCCCCTTGGTGGGGTCAGGGGGCGAAGCCCCTGAAGCACTAGCGTTTTTTGCATTTTAAGGGTGTTCCTAGCATGTATTTTTGTTGGTAATGTGAAGACAGATCCCCTTGGTGCCCCCGGAAGCCCTAGCGTTTTTTGCATTCCAAGGGTGTTCCTAACATGTATTTTTGTGTGTAATGTGAAGAAATTTGCAAATAAATGAAAACCGTAGGGGGGGGGGGGACATTTGATATTGTGTCCCCCACCCTTCAAAACGTGGAGGGGACGTGTCCTCAAATGACGCCCATGGTTTCGGTTGTTTTTGATTCAAACATGCTGTCAGCATGAAGAATCTAGGCTACGACGTTGAACACATTGATTAGCTTCAATTGCATTTGGACAGTGTTCACACTTAATTGGGCAGCAATTAACGTGGGGGGGGGGGCAGTCAAATATGAAATGGATACGGGTGTTAGGGCCGCGCTCCGACAGGCTGGGGCATTCGGTGTGAGCAGAGGCTCCAAAAATGAGGGGTCATTGGGTGCGAGCGGGATTTTTGGCATTCAGTGAGAGAAAAATACAAAAATATGAGGGCTTATTGGTAAAAAAATGAGGGGTCATTGGGTGAGAGCCAGTTTTTTGGCTTTTGTTGAGCAAAAATTTGCATTCGGGGAGAGAAAAATATAAAAAATTATGGGGTCTTTGGGTGCAAGTGACGCTGAGAACCTGGGTCTTTTGACCCTTGCATACGCGTTGCTCCAGAATGGGACTGCCCCTCACCGGGCAATTAACGAATTCAATGGGAAAATACACATTCACCGTAAGATTTTGTAGATATTCAGTTTAAGATCCGGGGGGACACTAACCTAGAAAGGGGATATGGGTATGTCCGGCCCTCAAGACCCCCTTTTTACGCCTTGTCTGCCGCTCCCTAGACCCCCATTTCAAGCACAGCATTTAGTTCGCAAGCCTTATGATTTTCAAACATTTTCAGTTCCCTAGCCTCATTTTTTTTAAAATTTAGTTACCAAGACCCTTATTTCAAGTAAAATTTTGAAAATGTTTGCTTCCAGAGCCCAAATTTTGCCCAAAAAACTAGTTCTGAAGGGTCATTTTATGCCGGTGTAATGAAATACAGCGTCCGTGTGACTGAAATGTCCTAGCTACTATTAAATTGTGTATAACGTACTTGTACATGTGCGATCAATATATCATCGATTGCAACTTATTCCGTGTAGTTCAATTAGACCCGGACGCCTGGTTATGGGGGACACTCAGTCTCATTACACCGGGTCCCTGTAGTTCTCTAGACCTCCTTTTCAGAGTCAATATTCTGTTCCCAAGACTAGGGTTTCAGATATCGGGGCCGTACACCCCTACCAACACCAAACTTGGGTGCCCCCCCTCCTCCACGGGTTTAAGATCTGTTGTTATGACATAAAATATATTCAAAACAAATATGACACACAATTAGATTAGATAAAGTTAGTTTAGTGTTGAAAGTTTATTTAATTTTTAGCATAAATAGGCCACTATATGCGATGTAACGTTTTGGTAACGTTTGTGACATGCTTTTGAAATGCGATAATTAATAAAGCAAGCAACGCCAAGGGTTCAAATTTGGCATGAATGATGTTAGTGATAGACTTGCTTTTGACATAAAGTATCAAGTTTTTTGAAGCACGATTAAGCATTTAAACAAAACTTTTGTAACTTTTTGGTAACGTTTGTGACATATAGTAATGACAAGATTAACTGGCCTCATGCACAGAAACACTGACATAAATGCAGTTTTTCTCCTGTGGTTTGTAACAAATGAGGATGTGTTTGTGTAAATACAAGGTTGAAAAGAAAAGTATTTGTTATCAAGGATGATTTTTAAAGCGCCGAAATATAACTAAAATTTGGATTTTTGTAGCATTATTTATTCACATATTTTAATTATGCAAATAGGTATAAAAATTTTAGCAAATAAAATAATTTATGACTAAATCAGTATATTTGGACTATGTAGAAACTAATAACAAGTGTAATATATTCCGATTATCACTTTATTGTTTTACTGAATCAGGCTCATTTTCCCTAGAATGACCCTATACCTATTTACGTTCTGGTTTACGTTAAGCTGGTAAACATCTTTTGACCGAGTAAAAGATGGGGTCATGGGGAAAGAGGGCTTTTAGTGTATCTGTCCCTTGTCTGTAGAACTCATTACCCCTTACAATCCGGGTTACAAAATACACTCGCGCTCTAAAGTATTTCCGCACAAAAACTTTATTCAGCCATATCTCTAAATGCGTTTATGTGGAAACTATCTGGAAACCTTTGGTCAGATCTGATTGGTAATCTAGTTGAGTGTGAAACTGAGCTCCAAATGTGATCAACCCTTTCATGTACTGGTAGGGGGCAACAACACAAATGGGGAAAGAAAATGTGATTTTTAGATTAAATTTGATTGGACACCGCCTGGGTCAAGGTCACTTCACCACTCAAGTTGAATGGTCATATGGAATGTGTATGCACTAGAGTGACAAGCAGGCGACTAAATGTCCTGGTCACGCTTGACTGCGCCAAGAGAATGTTTGAAATCAAAACACAAAATGATCCTCTAATTCCCCTAAGTTTACAAAAATAGGGCTGTGGTAAAAGTGAAATGGTCCCTGGTGGTATATAACATCTTAACAGGTTTAAAGAGGTTTTAAAGATGCCATATATAGCCAGAAACCACTCAACATTCATCACAGCCCTATTTTTGTAAACTTGGGGCATTGAAGAATATTTATATGTTTTGCTTCCAAGCATTCTCTTGGCGCAGTCAAGCGTGATCAGGACATTAAATCACCTGCTTTTCACTCTATTACATATACACATTCAATATGACCACTCAACTTGAGCGGTGAAGTGACCTTGTCCCAGGCGTTGTTTTGATTTGACCTAAAAACCATGTTTTTTTTACCCATTTGTGTTGTTGCTCCCTACTCGTACATGAGAGGGTTGATCCCATTTGGAGCTCAAATTTCACACTTTAAGGTGTCCTAGCACAGATAGAATTCCTCTATTTATTGTTCTAATTTTTTGATATATGGTGTTTTCATATGTGCTGATCACATTTCTGAAATAAAAAATGGGGGTCACCGACTTAGTTTTTGAGAAAAACCCATTTCAAAAACACTATGTTTTACCACTTTTTACCATTGACTTCTATGGTAAAATCAAAAACACTTGTAATAATTAAAAAACGGCTCTATTTTTTTCTTTCTTTTTCACATATGTTTTGGTCCTTATATAGTTCTTTAAGAAAATGTAATAAAAAAAATATGGTAACCGACTTACTTTTTGAGATATCAAGCAAAATTAAGCAAAAAATTGCTATTTTTTTAGCAACGAGTAACACCTTTAGCACTGTGCGCTTTGAGCCCTGCGTCATCAGGAATAACGTGCATGGTCTTATGCGTGAACATAAAAATGACGCACGTGTAAGATCGCGTTATATTAAAGCGCAAGATACAGTTCGCCAGAAAGTACGCTAAAAGCCTGGGATAAATACTTTGAAATTGTGTCCAACACCACTGATATCAGCTCACTCGTGTCGGACACCGCATCTGTGCTAGGCCACCTTAACTAGACTAGTGTAGGTCCAAAATTGTCCCCAAAATGTTTTTTTTTGTGTAATTTTTGGCCTATTTTTGGCAATATTTCAAAAAGTAAGTCAAAAATCAAAAATTTTAGAAATGCGTTCCTCGCCAGACAGGGAGCGAGCTCATGTGTCCGTGGGAGGCGAGATCAGGAGAACGGTACTAGTTCTGGCATAGTCTAGATTTTCATGGTACTTGGACATATATAGTCGTCAATGTGTGGGGACCAATTGATACTGATGATTGACATACACATGACCCCACTAGATTTGGGGTCAAGGGTCACCAAGGTGTTGTTTGAGGTCATTACCAACATGTACATAATTGGTTCACTGTAAAAACTTATTCAAGTTGTATTAGATTGATCCGGCCTCCGTTAAAAGCCGGAGGTACAATAACTCACCCTCCATGAGCGACAATCCAAGATGGCTGCCGTCCCATAGGATTTACACGGCGATGAAATCAAAATGGCGGAGAAACCCTGTTCCCCCCTATAACTTCCTTGGTGTGAACACACCTTTATGGATCAAGGTGCGCTTCATTTAGGCTCATGTGTGAACACACCCTTATGGATCAAGGTGCACTCCATTTAGGCCAAGGATTCCAATGATTGAATGTCAGGCAATTTGTAGCTGTAGGAAGAGCCGAATTATGCACCAATGTTGCATGAAGGACTGTGTACATAAATGTTTATATAGTAGGAATTATCGTATGATACACATGACATTGAGAATCATTAACGAGGGGAAGGGGGCATCCTGGTGGTTAACAATTCAGCACAGGGTGTATAAAAATATTGGATTAAAGTACATGTACAAGTAAAATGTATGTCAACGACAATCAAGCAAAAGGTCCTAATGCATGTCATGAATATTTCACACTTTTTTTTTTTTGGGGGGGGAGGGGGAGGGAGGGGAAGAGCATTTAGAGCATAGGTTGTTTATTTGGTTGTTGTTTGACTGTATTATTTAATTGGTTGCTAAGACACCCAAATGTCTGAACCCCCCTGTTATCGTTAAGTTGAACCCCCAGGGGGGCCAGTGAGCTATACTGGTGTACACATGTGTGAAAAGAAAAAAAGAGAAAAAAGGGGTCATTTTTTCCTGAGCAGCACGGAAAGCACTGCACGTGTTTAGGGGTCTAATAAACGTTGATTTTCAAAAAAAGGGGTGGTATTTTAAACAAAAACACACCAAAAATTGAAAGCTTTTAGCGGGTAAAATTTAGAGTAAAATTGCACGTAAATCTGTGTTTAGGGTATTTCTTTAATGGAAGCTAAAACTTGTTTAGGGTGTATTTTGTAAACCTATTTTGATGCATGTCTACACCAATATACTAGTATCTGAGTGGCCCCCTGGGGTTGAACCTTGCTGCTAGCATTCAAAAACAACCCTTTACCAGGGATATGTTCCAGGATGTCAAATTGAATTCAACCTTCTCCAAGGTCCCTTAATTTGTAGACCACTTAATTTGAGATGAGGATGCTAGCTGTTTGGATTTGTTTGTATGCAATGTTTTTCAAAAAATTTCAAGGAAAATTTCTACCCAACTAATTATCAGAATGAAATACATGATGTTAGGTTACCTTTAGCCTGTGTTTACTACTACTAATGAATAATACGGTAAGCGATGTATTACAAACCTTGGAGTAATCCACCCATTTCTTTCAAATGACGCTTATTTCTCAACTTGAGAGTATTTAAGCGTCATTTTTCTGATGTTTTTAACTCTAAAATTGTGTTTTTATATTTCTTAAAATTCCAAGAAGATTTTAAACATTTTGAGAAACAGCACCTTGCCGACCTCGAACCCACGGCAGCGGTGTATCAAGATTCCGAGTCCAGCGCCTTAACCACTCGACCACCGGGCCAGTATTTAGCCAATCACTGACGGGGACCCGACCCTAACTCAGTAACCGGGGACCCGACCCTAACTCACTAAACGGGGACCCGACCCTAACTCAGTAACTGGGGACCCGACCCTAACTCACTAATCATGATTCGACCCTAAACATGCCCTAACCCTACCCTAACCCTACCCTAACCCTAATAAAGCTTATGATTATATTTATACTCCCGATATATCAGTGACGTCATATGTTATTAATATTCATGTTATTACTCCAAGATTTGTAATCCATCGCTTACCGAATAATACAGTGGAACCTTGTTAATAAGAGCTCTGATAATACAAAAACACTGATAATACAAAGTGATTTTGAAGTCCCAAGAATCACTTATACGTTTTAAATGAGTTGGATAATACCCGGATAATGCAAGCTCCTGAAAATACAAGCTAATTTTTTACATCGTCCCAAACTCTTGTATTAAGTAGGCTCCACTGTAATATGGTTTTTATTTCAAACTCTAATTGTGACCAACAGGACAAATTGCGAGAATTTACAAATCATTAAACACACCTAAACACATAACAATGCAATTAAGTAGACTGCAACCTGAAGCGCATGCTACACATTGCAAAGGGGCAATGAGGATAAAGTGCCTTGCCCAAGGACACATCACGTTGAATCAAGCGGGGGCTCGGCCGTATCCACTCAGCCACACATGCTCTTCAGACTTAAAGTCCATCTAGATTTTAGATGAGTTGGAATGATGCCGTAGCTTGTTGATAAAGCAGGCAGAGACTATTGGTTAGCAAACTATCTTGTTACTAAAGTTAGTGATTTTTATTTGCTGTTTGAGGTCAATTACAATCAATAGAAGCATTAAGTTATTTCAGAACAGATTGTCACAAGAATCTTTTGTACACGTATCTATATGCCTATACATCATTGTTATTAGGAATGATATCCGATTACTGCACTTTAGAGGACCTCAATTGATGAAATTTTTGTACTGCTTTTTGTTTCTTTATACTTTCATCCTCTTCAATCTATCATGAAAATTGGTAAAAGGTGGCATTCAAAATTCTTCAATTAGTATTTTCCTGAAAGAAAGAGTGGAATCTTTACAATAAGATGAAATAATGGATGTGAAATATTGATAGTTGCGAGAACAAAAGTTCACAAAAGAAATGATATTCAAGCTTGCGTTGGATATTCACTGATGCTGACGTGATTGAAAATGGGAAGTAAATGGACAGAAAGAGAGGATGTTATTAATGCCTATGCTGTTATATGTGTCCTTGCAATGTAAGTTAAATGATTGAAGAAAGTACAGTGAGCAGAATTCATTCAATTCAATAGAGTGGTAAAGTAACAACTTCCAGAAACATTAGGTGTGTTCCCATGGATGGTTTAAACGCAAGTGTTGGAACAGAAGAATTCTCCTGTGTAGATATTTTGAAGTGATGCATCATAAAAGTGTGTTTGTCTCAATATTTTATGCCATTTGTAGTAAGAAGAGAGGAATGAAGGAGATAGAGAGAGGTAGGAAGAATGAGCGAGGGGCAACAAGGTGGAGAGTAAAAGGGAGGAAGGGACAGGGAGGGAGGGAGTGAGGGCATAAGTAACTGTCCATCCCAAAACAGCTGTACTGTCAGCCTCTGGCCATTTACACTTCTTACATATCTTTAATGTTATAAAGATCAAAGGTGCAATTCATGATTCGGACCAAGTGTACTTTAGGTCCCATCCAGAATTTTAGGGTTAGGGTTTAGGGTTAGTGTTAGGGTTAGGGTTAGTTTAGGGTTAGGGTTAGGGTAAGGGTGTAGGGTTAGGGTTAGGGTTAGTTTTAGGGTTAGGGTTTAGGGTTAGGGTATGGGTATAGTTTTTGATGGGACCTAAAGTATACCTTTTCCCATGATTCTGATGTGACATTGATCTCACCTCTTTTCTGGGTAGAAGAGTACAAAATAAATTTTTGCTGAAAATTTCACTTGATTCCAACCATTCGTTTTCAAGTTACAAGCTTTTCAGCATTTAAAAAATCCCCATAGGCTACTGTGTTGTAATTACTGTCCGGGCCTCGACAGTAATTAGAAAATGACAAATACTCTCACTTTTCCCAAAAACGCAAGCTCATTTGAAAGAATGCTTTGGGAATTGTAACATACACCTGTCAAGGATTCTTACCAGCTGAAAAACCCAGTTTTGATAGAGGTGACCTTAAGGATGAAAAGTGGATCATGAATTGCCCCTTTAAAGTGACACCTGTCCTCAATGAACGTTTCCCAACATCCACAAGTCCAAGTTATGGTAAGCCTTGATTCAAGGCTGAGTTGGGACATGAACATGAGACATGAACCGCTGCGCTCGGGGCTCAAACCCACAACCTCTGTATTACGAGACCCGTGCTCTAACCGCTCGGCCACGCTCCCCTCTTACTATACCAAATCTCCCGAATTTCGAGTCAAATTTCTTCAAAAATTGCATGTTTTTGCAAAAACTTATGCTATTTTTGCACCAATTTTCTATTCTAACGTTTTGTGAAAAATGCTGGAATTTGCTTAGAAAAATTGGAAAAGAGCCAATCAGAATACCACATTTTGCGAAGAAAAAGATCGATTGAAAACTAGTACCGTACTGACGCATGTAAAATCCCATCTTCGCGCAATGTACCACCCGTATATTTACAAACATTTTCAGGAAATTAATGTACACGCGGGTAAAGTCCCATTGGTATTCTTTAGAAGTCGCCAAATTATCATCCCAATACCATTTTATTTGTGGCCATAATTTGCTGAATCACCTAGAAATTTATCATAATATCAAAATCTGCTTTAAAAAATAGTCGCAAGCTCACGATAGAAATGGGTACATTTTATCCAAAATGTCTTATAATTTGTGGGAATATCATGGCTGAATGCGGATGAATATACACCTTTTTACTGTTTTTATGTTCTAAGTTTCAACAGATGGCGACGTTTACGTTTATATAATGGTAAAAATATCTATTGGACATGCGCAATCGCGATTGTTACTGTAATAAAATTCCAAAATGGAGAATGTCACGATCGGATGTGCACAAATAAATTCACCATATTTAACCTTGATTGGTACGTTCCTGGAAGTGTTTGTTGAAAAAACTCTTGGGGATAATTTTAAAGATTTGATTCAAAACATTACAATGAATAGATTGATTTGATTCCTCTTGGTCGGACAGTTCACTGGCATTGTTTACCTCAGTAGATCGACCTGTTAGTTCTGTCTCTCTCATCAATTGCCATCTGGAGTGGTCCCCCCGGGAGCTACATATGATCATGTGAAAAACTGCAGGTAAATGAAGATCTGTGTTTATTTCTGGATTTTGTGCCTTAGAAAGTCATGGTTATAATATCATGCCTCGTTGATTCTATTTTCACCATTTGTCAAATATTTCTCGAAAAATATGCTTAAATTTCTCTGATTTGCTCACGCCAAATGAAATAGTTATTTGATTTCTGTCATGCTGATGAAATTTGAGTTTGTAGGTAGGGGCAAAATTTTATTTCACAAGAAATGCATGCTACAATAGAATTTTGGAAACAAAAACATTTTGTTTATAGCGGCCTTATTTAAAAAAAAATGGCATTTTCAAGCTCTCAAGTTGTAATGACTTTTTCAGCCAACTGTGATGAGGAGTTACAGGTCTTGTTTATTGAAAAGATAATAAAAATATGTACTTTATAATGGAAATAGACTTTCAGGCAAAACATCAATATTTGTTCCCATTCCTCTTTTGATACGATTTTACATTTTTTTTTCAAAAGAGGTCAACCACAACCCTTCCGTTTTTTAAAAGAAAAAGAAAATGATTGGTAGACGTTAGAGTCTTACTTTAGCAAATGGGTTTATGTCCTTGGATTTTCATTTGATATGCTGACCCAAATGTATTGGGGAGCTGTTATGGTAATATGGTAAGCATTTCAATCATGGAAATGCAGAGATTGATGTTTATCATAGCATGACTGCAACTTTTAAGCCTGATCTATAGTCTTTTATGAGTCATCAAATATTTGGTGCCACAAGTCTTCGTAGCAGCAATTGCAATCCATTGAATAGAAATAAGGTTAGCGTCGAAAATAGCGATCGCGGATTTACAACGCAACCTCTCAAATATCTAAAATCTGACCGATGCAAATTTTTTTTAATCTGGTCAATAACAAATTATAGGCCATAAAGTATTTTGGAAACATTCTAAACGATTTCAATCAACCATTTGTTTCAGTCCTCAAGGATTTTGAGGAAAATACATAAAAAATGAGGGTTAAAAATTAATACATGATGTCATATGCATAGTGTACACACGATATACTAAAGAGGTTTTTTGACCAAGTTCAATAACACCAAAAGTAGCCGGAGATTGTGTCACAGTTTGCATTGATTTTTCACTTTACAAACATGCTCTCTCCATTTAATCTATGTTAAATCACTTGATGTGTCAAAATAACGCCATACTTAAACACTTTAAGGGGTTTTCTCACAGATGCAAAATCTCCATTGATTTTCTTGAAAATTTTGTATTTGGTAGATTTATTTGTGCTGATGACGAATCCAAAATAAAAAAGGTCGCCTTGCTCGTTTTTGAGATACAGACATTTCAAAAGTAAACATTTCAGCCGATTTCTATAATTTTCTGTGCATTTGAAACTACTCATATATCAAATCTGCTTTAATAAAACAACAACAACACATTTTTGATTAAGTGCTTTTATCAAGGTCAAGGTCATCTATAATCCGTGCACAATTGTTTTTGATTCACGTAGTATAATGTTAGAAGTCCGTCACGACTGAATGAAGCAGCTGAATCGAGCTGTACAAGGCGGCTCGATTGAGTAGGCTACTTACTGGATCGAGCCGTTCTCCTGAACTGTTTACAAACTGCCTGTAAAGTCATCCCCTGATCAAATTCAATCATAACATGTTTGAATACCTAAACTGGGAAAGTATATTAAAGTTTTTTTTATATATATTATGCACATTTCAAATACAACTACATATAAAAAAAGTTGGTTTTTAGATATTTTGGAGTTAAAAGGAGTTTAAGAAAGACATTGTAGAGCCCCGGGCCGGGCCGTTTTCGTCTCCTTGTTTCCTTGGGCAAGAAACTTTACTCTACTTGCTCCGTGGTCGGACAGTCACGTAAAGCCGTGGGTCCCCTGTGCGAATGCTCCTTCATTGGGCGCTGCATACAGTGTATACCTGGTGAGTCTATACATTTGGAAACTGCAAATCATAATTTTGTCATAATATGGCTTGGATGTGTATTTTGTACTATATCAACTTTTAGCTAGCTGAGGTTTTATTCAGAAAAATATAACCAAAATTGCTCACATCTGGAGATGAAAACACTTGGTTTTAAAAACGTGTGATATCATGTTGATGAAAATCTTTATTTCTGTATTTTGTGCCTGGGAAAGTCAAGGTTATATTATCATGCCTCATTGGTTCTATTTTCACCATTTGTCAAATATTTCTTGAAAATGTCTGTTTGATTTCTCTGTCTTCCCTTTGTTCTCTTGTTTGACTTGTTATCTCAAGGTCTGATATTAAAAGCACATGTGAGAATACAAGGAGTCAATTTTGTAAGTAGTTGTATGATGAGGCGGGGGGGGGGGGGGGGGGTGGAAAAGGGAGAGCTTTGGTGAGGGAGGATCAAGGGACACCTGAAAAAAAAAAAAGAATCTGCTGTACATTTGCCAACTGGACTCAAAATGTATGTGGCATTCAGTGTGAGATTTTGTGGGAGAAATTAATCGATTCCCCAGGGTTAATTATCAAATAGGCCATAGGCCAGAGATGCCAAGGGAATTGTGTTGTTGTATTTAAATTGTTGTCATATGCATTTTTCTTGAAAAAATTTTGATTTTTACAAAATCTCGTATGGGGGTTCATTTACTATGTGTAATCACTTGATTTGGCTAAGGACAGGATAATGCAAGCTTAGGAAATAACAAACCTGACTTACAAAATACACATTTTCTAATGTCAAAATTTGTCACAAAATAGGGTGTTTCGTCCCAGTTTATTTTAAATTAGTTTACTATTATAGCTAACTATTCACTGATAAAGATACTTGAATATTATGATTTTATAAAATCTCAAATTGTTATTTATTCGACTTACCACTTAAAAGCACTCTGTTTACTTTTGTGTGGTCGATATTAGTGCACCCTCTTTCGAATGAAAGTAGTCATGTTTCATTATAGATACTTCATATAGAGGGGGTACTTTCTTATTTTGTCTTGGCTGAAACAGAAATTATTGAGACTTAGTTTCCGATGGAGATGCTCAGTTTTTGACAATTTTTACAGGGCCTAGGGGGTCACTTGCTCAGCTATGACAGTTTTTTGAATTTTGATAAATCAAAAGATGGATCTGTCCATTGTTAAAAAAATCTATCTAAAAGGTTTGCATTCATGGAGCTTTTGACTAGTCATCTAATAATATGGTCATTATCTTTTTGTCTTTTGATGCAGGATTTACAAACTGAGATGGAGAGAATTGCCCGCACCAATATAGTAGTGTGTACCCCGGGAAGGTTGCTGCAGCATATGGATATGACACCAGATTTTGAATGTGCTAATCTTCAAATGCTAGGTGAGTTTTGATCTGTGCACATTACTATTGGCATGTTTAGTATAATACCTGTACCAATATAGTAGTGTGTACCCTGGGAAGGTTGCTGCAGCATATGGATATGACACTAGATTTTGAATGTGCTAACCTTCAAATGCTAGGTGAGTTTTGATCTGTGCACATTACTGTTGGCATGTTTCGTATAATACCCGTACCAATATAGTAGTGTGTACCCCGGGAAGGTTGCTGCAACATATGGATATGACACCAGATTTTGAATGTGCTAATCTTCAAATGCTAGGTGAGTTTTGATCTGTGCACATTACTGTTGGCCTGTTTCGTATAATACTCGTACCAATATAGTAGTGTGTACCCCGGGAAGGTTGCTGCAACATATAACGCCAGATTTTAAATGTGTTCTTAAAATGCTGGGTGAGTTTTGATCTATGGACATTACTGTTGGAGCGATAAGTATAAAACCCTTACCAATATAGTAGTGTGTCCCAGTGTTCCTGCTAAGGTTTTTGAGCTTGCGCCAATTCGGCCAATTTTGAAGAGATGCTTATGACAAAATCTCGTACTGAGACTGAAAATTGGCTAAATAAAGCAAGAAAAAGCATCTTTCTGACTTATTTTGGAAACCTATTGCGACTGCCAATTTTACAGGTTCCTGTGCCACGCGCCATACGGCCTTAGCAGGAACACTGGTGTGTGCCCCGGGAAGGTTGCTTCAATATATGTGCCACTGCAACAAAAGGATGCACTTGTCGGCTCGTACATGTTGCTCATTGAAGCATATCTGATGTTATACAAATATTAACTACTTATGAGTGTGATGGTAGAAAAATACCATCCTGAATTGAAAGATCAAATCTAACTAATATACATCAGATGTGCTACAATAGGCTATATGTAGGAGACGACAAGTGCATCCTTTTGCCGCGGCGGTCCACACAGATATGATGACACTAGATTTTGAATGCGCCAATCTTTAAATGTTGGGTAAGTTATGATATCTTCACATAGCATAAGGAGTGTTAAGTATAAATATCCTTATTTATATAACTAGTGGTGTGTATCCAGGAAGGTTGCTGTAACATAAAAGCATTTGCATATGTTTTAGGGGGTTAGTCTCTGAAGTGCAATAAATTCCTACCCTTAATAGATAATATGTCTGGCAACCATAGACAAAATGCCCCTCTTTTCATAGGTGTGTACATTTCTGAACTTGTATCCTCATACTCATAGAGGACCAATTTTATATATGTTTCTGCAGTTTGTTATATTTTAGACAGTTGAGATAAATATGATACTGGCTCATTGTTGTCTTAACACTTAAGTGACCAAGGTATTTCCCACCCGTTGGTGCCCAAGGACCAAAATACAGAAAACAATTTGAAAATAGGATGAACCATTTCAAAATGGCGGCCCAAAAACCATTTTTTTGTGTCGCGTCAAAAAAATTCCCGCCAAAATTTCCGTGTTCCCCAAGGAATTTTCGAATGAAAATTTGCTCAAATGTGCACATTGCAAGTACAATTACATTGCTGAAATAAAATTAGAAAAAAGTTATTTTATGATTTTATGGGCAAAGCTAATTAGCATGAAAACGACTGGGTCGATTTGAATTTTTTTGCCACTGAGGGACCCGCTGCGTTAAGTTTGACAATTACATGGAGCGGTGATGTAATTTTTTTTTACGTTTTCGCGCGAAAACCTGTGGTAGGGCCCCTAGGAACCCCCCCCCCTTGGTCACTTAAGTATTAATTTTGTTGTCTTAATCTTTCCAGTTTTAGATGAAGCAGATCGTATCCTTGACCTTGGATTTGAGAAGACTATGAACGCTATCATTGAGAATCTCCCACCAGAACGACAGACATTGCTCTTTTCAGCCACTCAAACCAAGTAAGTAATTTGTGGTACTATCTGAGAAAACTTGCTTGTTTGCAAAATGTTATAATTTCTGGTAGCAACATAAATTACTGTATAAGCGGTATTTTTCGTGCTACATTTATTTTCGCGCTTTTCGTGCAAAATAGAATTAGCGCGAAAATAAATGCACCGCGAAAATTAATATATGTTTGTTGCAAATGAAATTTCATACTCGGCCAATGTTCATGTGCGCGAAAATAAAAACGCACCAAAAGGTCCAAAATTGGCTGAGCTCGAAAATATTGGCGTTTACAGTACTTATTTCACAGATCACATTGTGCAGACAAACAAAATAAAGCTGGTTTCAGAGTGTCTGTCATGGTGATTGTCCGACCGGCGTGATGTCAAAAATTTCCAGAGTGACGTCAAAAATTTCCAAGTGGGCAAACTCAACCCTGTCGCACCAGGAAAATGTTGCAGCAAGCACAAGCCGATCTCGTTATTCTTCGTGATGGTTGCAACAACACATTGTTTTGATTTGGAGTTAATTCATCTTTTTCTTGCAACAGACCATCGCGGCAATATGCAAGTGTGTTGTACTACGTTACGCAACTCAAACTTGCAAATTGTTGGTCGTCTGCTGCTGCTACACGCTACAATGCAACGCCTACTCTGAAATCACCTTAAAGCTGGTTTCAGACTTGCCTGTCGTGTGGTCGTATGACAAGCGTGACGTCAAAAATTTAAAGTGTGCAAACTCGACCTTGTTGCATCTCTTTGCCGTACAACAAGCCTATATATCGATTACCCTGTCGTGATGGTCCCAATGACACAATATTTTGAGTTGGAATAAATTCAACTTTTCTTGCGACAGACCATTGAGGCAATATATGCAAATGTGTCATGTTACAATATGACAACTCAAAATTGCAAATGTTTGGTTGTGTGCCTCAACGCCGTGTGCCGCAACGACAGCTAGTCTGAAACCACCTTATGTTACACAGAGGTTGCAATAAGTGGCACGTTTTCCCAGGTTGCATCACTTTTCAACTTAATGGTAACAGTCAGATTAGTACTAAAATCCATACAGTACACTTCGGCTTCATAGAATTAAGATTAGTCAGAAAGGCAATCACACTCCACCTCACTTCATAATGCAAGTTGTTGAAAATCTCAAGTTTGTAGGATATTCATGACTATCAACTTCAATAGTGCGACCCAATCAGATGAGAATTTTTTTTATGTGAGCAACTTCACAGTCATTTTCAAGTAACAATGATTTCTGTGTTTGTAATGTGTTTAAAACTCAACAATACGTATATGTTGTGTTCAGACTATGTACTGGCACAGTGTCTCCATTATGAGATCATAGATGACAGGCAAAACAATAAATCCTGTCTCCTATTCTCTAAATAATGACTTTGACATGTGATGTGGTCCTTTGTATTTATTTCTTCAAATAGGTCTGTACGAGATCTTGCCCGTCTGAGTCTCAAGGATCCTAAGTATGTGGCAGTCCATCAACATCATGAATATAGCACACCAGCACAACTAGAACAGGTAATTTTATAACGTTTGGCAGAAAGCCAGGCTAATCCCAAGAGTGCATAAGCATTCAATTAAAGGGATGCCTCCATAGTGTGAAAGACAGAATAATAGAAAGTCTTTTCGATTTTAGATGCAGGAGGAAACTGAAGAGCTTGGAGAAAACCTGCGAAGATGAGTATGGATAGACAACCAAATTCACATACAGCCTAGGTCCGACCGGGTATCGAACCCAAACCACAGCGGTGAAAGGCTAGGGAAGAAACACTGTGCCAACCTGTCCCACCCCCAAAGTCTTGTTATGCCCTTAGTCAGGTTCAGTGGGGTTTGATAAATCTGACAATTCTGAATTTTGTAAAGAGTCCCTACTGAGATGTTTAAAGGCATAGAATAATATTTAATAGGAAATGGATTTTACAAACATGCATTCGAATTATTTTTAAAAATTGTCATACTACTAAAGTATTTAATTTCAGAGCTATGTTGTGTGTGATGTAGACCAGAAGGCTGATCTCCTTTATTCATTTATCAGAAACCACAGAGACAAGAAGATACTGGTGTTTATGGCCAGTTGTAAGCAGGTTAGTTGGCAGGGAATTCTCGACACCATTTTGCCTCATGTGAATGCAAAAAGTTATAATTACTATAGCAGCCGTTTTTCATAAATAAACATATCATGGACTATGTGGTGTCTGATCCTGACTCACAGAT
>JXSR01S040341.1:4089-16831 GCA_000969725.1 Ophiothrix spiculata | reverse complement strand
CCCTTTCTGTGGCAATCAAAGATCTCAATAATTAAGCTTCTCTAATTAAACAATTAATCAACTAAAACAAATAATTCAGGTTCACATAACAATTCCAAAGTAACGTTTGTGACCGAAAAATTTGAAAATTTCACTTTTAAATGGCCACAGAACCTAGCATAAACATTATATCAACAAATTTGTTGTTGAAAATGGTGCTCACTGGCGGGATCAAGACATGCAGGTGTTTAAAGATTAAAATAATTGCCAAAATACTGAATAAAGTTCATATCATGTAACGTTCGGTAACGTTTGTGACCTCGCACGGAAATGTTTTTTGCTCCAAATGACTTCAAAGTAAAATTTCTCTGACATGTTAGCGAATTTTTTATTGCGCTTTTCACAGATAATTGGTAACATATTTACAAATAGTTCATAAAAGTGGTAGGAAATTCTATCGTCAGGATTTCTTTTAATGCAATGTTTTATTTGGTAACGTCTGGTAACGTTTGTGACATTTTGGTGTAGCTTTTTGGTAACGTTTGTGACATTTTTTGAATGAAAACATGTGCTCATTCATGCACGGGGGAAAAAATTCAAAATTTCTGATTAGAAAATACTTTTCCTTTTCCGAGTAACAAACGTATGACTGAAAAAACTGCTCATATGGTCGAATAAAAAAGCTGATTTTTTGCTTGAAATCAAAAAAGGTCGATTAGTTTTCACTGGAATGAGCCTTTACATTAGTATGATGGGCTAATTAAAGGCCCAGATTAAAGGGACCGTTCACAAACACTTGTAAGAGGGGCCTGGTGCCAAAAGGGGCCCTTCAAGTTTTTTCACCCTCGTAAGGGCCCTGAAAAAAATTACCACAAATTTTCCGGTAAAAATTGACCACTACTATTTGTCGCAAAAAGGGGGAGGGGGGGGCTTAATTTTTTTGAGGTCGAAATGGGGGCCCCCGAAAATTTTCCCTGCTAATTTGTTTTTGCATCAGGTCCCCCTTCCTTACAAGTGTTTGTGAACTTGGGTCCCTAATCATGGACTATTATTCATACCCGTTCACTACCTCCTTTTGCATGTTTGTAGGTAAAACTTGGGCTGTAAAAATATTTTTTCTGGGTTGAAATGAGTGAAAAATCAATATATAATATTATAGAGAGAACCGTGATATGATATGATCTAACACATCAAAGTATTTAGGCAGTTTAAAATAAAATTCAAATTGATGATCACAAATTTGCCTTAAAATCTGTTTAAACTGAGTCATATTAATTTCATATTAATTCTAAACTTTAAAAAAAAACTATTAATGTTACAATAGACCAGTTCATTCCATAAAACATCCTTACCCCTCGTCCACCTAATCTATTTTATGTCGTCACTAACCCCCTGCCCTGCGAATTCAAAAATTCGATATAAAAGCTCTGTATCGGATTTTAATGTTGGGTTTTTTTTGCTAATGAATAAAGGAAATGGTAGTTCTAACATATTCTGTAAGTTTAATAGCTTGTTGGCATGCAGATATTTTTCAAAATGGCGACTTTTATATGAGGGGGGTGTGCCACCTAGCTTTCCTTTCTTTCCTTCTTCTATATTATTTTTTTTGAGGGGGACCGTCCAAGGCTCCACGTAAAATTTAGGAGGGGACAGTGTCCCCCAATTTTCACCCCCCCCCCACTTCCGTCGCCTATGCAGACAAAAGTTTCGGATGTTTGGCATCAAATAAGTAGATAGGGCCTATAGCCTCAAAAAAGAGACTAAACACTAAATTGGAATTCAAATTTTTGACTCTGAAATATTTTCACTTCATTTGCCATTTGGTACTTCAAAGACTATAGCCTAGATTTCACTTTGTATTTAAAACTTATGGGAATGCTCTTTGAACTTGAATGTTTGAAAATTGCCCAGGGGGGGCACTCATATATAATGTTGCAGGCATAGCGTGACCAAGAAAAAACTCCGTACTTACTGACGGACAAGATTCGTGGACAGTGGACACGTTTAAGGACTGGAATGCCTCTTCCAGAAAAAATTTTCAAGCAAGACAATAAAAGTATCAAATTCTATCAAATGCAACTTTAATTTTTGCCTATTGATAAAATTGGAACAAAACTGCACAGAAAATGAAAGACAAGAACAGCAGAAAATTTAATTTAATATGAAGCAATTTATTTTGAAGAATTAAATTACAAAGACCTTGGGTGTCACATAAAATATCTATATAACCTCCATAAAGTTTAGTATAGCGCACCGACATAATTTGATGCAGCTGCTTTAGTATATCAGACTGTCCATCCCAAATGAGCCATAAATGAAGCCTCTTGCCATTTTCACTTTTTAAATATTTGCAAAGACAATGTTATAAAGATTAAAATGACATCTCAAAGAAATTCACTTGATTTCCAGAAGTCAAAGGTCCATCAAAGGTTGTCAAGGAGTGATTGTGTCACTGAGATAAACATGTTCAAAGATCAGTAATATTTTATGTTGAGTGTCGTCAAAATATACAGATATATTTCATATTTCCGATCGTTTTCTTAAAGTGAATCTTTGCTTTTGAAGCACAAGGATTGTGTATCTGTCAAAAATCAATTTTGGCAAACAATGATCATCGCATGTATTTTCACCTATTTCATAAATATGAAGTTTGCAGCATTTACGTCATTTGAGAGGGACAGTCACATGTGTGTTCTCTACAAATTCAATATGAATTACATTTTGTCATGTGAGTGCAAGAAAGTAGTATCTGCAATAGCTGCCCTAAGTTATATTTATTTAACACCTTGTCACAAGAATGTGAAAATCCCTCTAAATGTCCTTTTCTTATGTCAGTGGCTCTTGAAATGGTTCTTCAGGTGCTTAAGAACCATTTCAAGAGCCACTGACCCAAGAATGGAGATTATACAGTGTGCAATCCACATGATTTATGGCAAATGGCAGCTTTTGCAGATACAACCTTTTTGCACTCACATGACGATTTAAGACTACTGCCGGAGTTACTTTTACAGACTACTTGTCTACTGAACTCTCAAACAGATATGAAGTGGATTTTCATCCTTAACATCATGGTTATGTCAGTTTGTGTCAGCATTGTGTGATTTTGGCATCAAGACCCTAAACCTGCGCGCAGTTTTTCTTTACAAACCCTGTAACTTAATATAAATTGCACCAAATTCATACAGTATCCAGCAAGAAAACTCTCCATGTTCATAATTATTGATGTTGGACCACATCGTTCTAACTCGACACAGTAATTACTTAGTTCACTTTTGAGGGTGGCAGCCATTCCATTTCTGAGAAAAAGTAATTTTCATAACTTTGCTTAAAGTTGCAATTCATGATTCTGATGTGACAAAAGCCTCTCCTCTTTTCTATCTAAATAAAAAGATGAGTACAACATAAATGTATGATGAAAATTTCACTTGATTCTGACCATTCGTTTTCAATATTTTAAAAATCCCCACAGGCTACTGTGTAGTAATTACTGTCAGAGTCTTTTATGTTGTAAAATTTGATCGCCTGGCTCAATTTCAACAAGGTGTCATTTTAAAGCTTAGAAAATACTATAACAGATGAAATGATAAAATCAAAATTGATATCATCTGCAAAGTCCCCCTTTCAGGGTGAGCCATCACATATGTGACCCGTCATATCGAAAGGTACCTTAAGGGTCCCAAAATGAAAATTGATTTTTTGGTCTCATCTGAAAGATTATATTTTAAGCTTTAAAATGGCACCTTGCTTTTGGTTATTGGATGTTCGGTTGCAAAGTTACATCCAAGTTGGTAACCGTAAAAGGCTGATTCAGAAAACTTAAGTTCTGAGAAAATCAAGTTAAAAGTTTCTGTACTGGTAAAAAAGGATTTTTATCTTGGTTTTTAAAAACATTTGCCTCATGTTTTAGATGTTGGAACCTGAATAACATGATAGAATACACTTCATGTGTAACGTTTCTGATGAAATTAGAAAATAAACCGTTGACATGATTTTTGACCATGCTCAGCTTATATGGCCCGTATCTCATAATTTACTTAATTTAAGGTAACTTTCGATATATACATATGTCCTCTTGTCAGGGCAGTGTTCTTAGTCCAACATATCAGCATTACATGTTACTGGGCTATTACAATTGATAACCATACTGCTACAGACAAAGATTTTGGAATTTCAACCCAAGTCAGTAGTTAATCCTATCTATTTTCAAGAAGAATGGTAAAATATCATAGAAAATTCCAACATTTTCATTACCAAAAAAAAAAAAAAAAAGATGAAATCCCAATGAAATCCAATTCCACCTGAAATACCCATGATCAATTATTTTTCACATGGGTATGGGTTTCAATTGGAATAGCCCATTAACTCAGTAAGCATTATTGTGTTTGATCCAGGTGTACAACTTTATTAAATTCAGAATACTGCACCTGGACAAAATTTGATACTTTTGAACTCAACATGTACAAAATAAATCAATGCTACATATATACCCTATTCACTCCTCTAATTCAACTGTTTTCCATCTGACAATCTCCTTAAATTAACAAAATCCACAATTCCAAAAGTTTGACATATAGTCATACTCTATGACTGACACTTCATTTAAATTATTTTAACATTTTTTGGCACGCTAGTATGAAGGTGCTCAACTGTAACATTATCTAAATTCAGAAAATGAGTAGTTGAATTGGACAAGTGGATACGGTATGTACAGATAAAAATAACAATTTCTATGCCTTCTCATATACAGGACACAGAATATTGGCTAATAGGCCTGGGACTTTCAGGGTAATTTAGTAACAGGGTACCCTACTTTAATTTTCAGATTAATGGATTGATAGGAATGTAAGGATGTAAACAAAACACTGGTCAGTGGTGTAGTATGTAATTATCATCATAAAATCCAATAACATCATAAATTTACCTCTATGTGCGACTGATTTACGGTTAGTTGAGCAACTTTAGAACATTTTTTTCCCAGTTAATCACTGCAATGTGGATATTTATACTCCCATTCGGGTAATCGGTTATGAAAATTTGTACCCGGGTAAGCTTAGCTCGGGTGGGTATCCGGGTACCCAGCTTTTAGTCCCCCAGGCCTATTGGCTAAGTCCATGTTATTTATCCATCTGATCCATTAGTTTTCCTAACATCCCTATAGATGGTAAATAATATGAGGGTACCATCTTCAGTCTTTCTGGATCACTGCTAGCTTCGTTTGCTCTGACTTCTTTAAGCGAAGATATCCCCGTACCGACAAATAGTGTACGTATATCACAGTTATACCCCATGATAATATCGGTGTCTAGACGATCTCCTACCATAATTGTCCGACTTGGATCCAACTTGTGTCTGAAAAAACAATATGATACACTTAATTATCACCATTTCCAATTAGGGTTGTTTTTGAGGACTGAAGAATGAATCAGTAGACACCATTTAGGGTATAAAAACAGCAATTTTGGGGCAATTTTCAAGAAAAAGGGTACTTTTTCAAACCCTAGTGTGAAAACAGTATTGATAAAAAACCCGATTTATGGTGTGAATAGGGGAAAAAGGGTATATTTTGGCTTCAGAACCCCCCACCATTTAGGGGGTGTTTTGAAAAACTGTGGTATGCTATGCCTGCAACATTATACTTGAGTCCCCCCCCCCCCTGTTATGTAAATGAACAAGATTCACTATGTGATGCATTTCATCAGAGATATGCCGGGAATGAATCCTACATTTTACTGATTTTGTAATGCTGTCACAAAGCTAAGTGACCTAAGGCCTAAAAACAGTTGTTGACTTGCCCTTTGCTACTGACCCAAAATTTGGAAAAATTAATGGTCGGTTTTTGGTTTTTTTTGGGGGGTGAGCTTTTATTTATCTCACCAGTGAATTTTGTAAAAATAGCATGATATTTGGTTTGAGTTTACATCAATATTTACAAAATGCTATATATTTGCATGAAACAAACATAAATCTTGAATAAATATAACACAAAACATTTATTTAAACTATTTTAAGCCAATTATTCTTTCCAAAAAACAAACAAACAAAAAGAAATCCGACCAACTGACCATCAATTTCACCATTAAGGCTACAGTCCCTAAATGGGTGCCGTTTGGCTGAACGTCATCTTTACTGCAAGTTTTTACCTACTTACACACATCAGAATATCACAATTTTTGGTGTACATATGGAATAGAGTCTCTAGTTTATACATGCAACTTTACTAGTGATTTTACGTCCATTATGAAGGTCAAAATTACGTCTATGAAGACTACTTCGAAAAATTGATGCCTATTTCGTTGAAACCTCACGATTTTATGATGTTCGAATGATTCGACTGTTTTCAAATTTTGACAGATTGTAGGCTTGATACCTTTTATTGAATTACAAATAATATTTATGAATATGTTGTGTTGATTTTGAATGATAATGTAACAAGCCCGCATTGTTTTGCCCGAAAAACCTGACGTGAATTACGACTCTGAGTTCGCCTTGTTTGAGCTGTGAATTCTCTGGTTTTAGTATCTACATTTTGTCTTAGCATCCCAATGAGGCAAAAATTGCAATTTTTATGTAAACAAAAGAAAAATATGGCATTCTAATGTTTATGTTTTAGATTTTAGTTCACGATCTCAACGCTGCCTTGATAGCCTAGCGGTAGATCTCTCGCCTCGTAATGCATGACTAACCCCTGCCATAATCCATGGTTCGAGTCCCCGCAAATCCAGTGGAAACTATTTATCTTTTCATGATTAAAAAATAGTTAGGATTCATATTTTCCTGAGAAGATGGAGGTCATCAACCCTTAAAGGATAAGTCAACAATTTTTTATTTTAGGCCTGATGAAATAAGTAACATGTAGGTGATGGACTTTGATTCTTACCTTTTCTTAATGCACTCTACAAGTTGTTTGGATGGTTTCCCGACTATTATTGGTTCCCTGCCTGCGGCAATGGCAACTGACCCTACTATACACCCAGTTCCTGTACAAACAAATCAATTGAATTGATTTTGATCACAGTTTATAAACCAAGATTCCTTTACTAAATTTGCACATTTTTCAACATTCTGAAGCTATATTCATCTAATTCTTTCAGCAGTTAATTATACCAGATCAGTTACACTCTATCCCATGTTTATAGCTCCTTTATATATTTTTTTGTTGTAATGTTCATGGATTTCTCATCAAAGCCTAATGCTGCTTTCATACTTATTTTCCCTTTGCAGCTTTGTAGCTCTGTCGCTTGCTTCCTTTCACACTTTTAAGCATTTTTTTAAGGTTTTCAGATTTGCAGCTACATGTCGCTCTGAAAGTTGAATTCATTTCTACTCAAAAATTCTTGTCGTGCGACAAAACTTTGCCGATATCTATTATCTTACACATGTAGCTTTGCCGCTACAACAACAGGAAGCGGCAAGTTTTTGCAAAAAATATATGTCACGCAGCGACAAAGCTGCAAAACTACACGAGTATGAAAGCACTATCATGTCTGTTTTTTTATTCTATGTAGAGTTTCTGAACTGAATGGATTAAATATTGCAGGATTTACTTTAATAAGATATCTATTAGTAAATTATACCCAATAAAAGGAAGATTAATTGTATTTTAAAATCATGTCCATTAATCTTGATATTATAATACATTATAAACTACTCACTTTTAATTAAACAAGAACAAAGCGGTGCTTTTGAAACCTACCTGGTATAACGATTCCAGTTTTGGTTGGAAGCCTAGAATCGGTGTTGGTACCAACGAAGGGAATCTTTGGATTATTCAAATAGCTTGCTGCTTTCAATAGTTTGATGTAGCTTATGTGGCCATCAAAACCTGCCACTACAGCTTCTACCTGCAAACAGAAAACATGAAATGAAAAAATAAAAACCGCAAGCTCTTTGAACTCGCTAAGATTTTGAATTTTATAAAATAGGTTGATGTAACCTGAATATTACGTCTAGCTCAAACTTAGAGTGTGGCCGAGCAGGACTTTTATTTCAGAGGTTGTTGGTTCGAACCAGGGGTCGGCAACGTCTCCCGGTTTCCTTGGGCAAGAAACTTTACTCTTATTGCTCTGTGGTTCGGAAGTCACAATAATCCATTGGCCCACCTCCATGTTTGATTTCAAAAGTGGAGTGTTGCAAAGTATCTAATCCAGATCCAGAACCAGATCTATCGAATGAAACAAGTGTTCTCAACAATTGGGTATGATAGTCATTTAGAAATAATGAGTACGCTCCAGTCACGTGATACCCTTTTTTATCCCGAATGTTTGTCCTGCACCCTCATTTTCTGATATCTTAATATACTACATACAGCATAATTCATAAGATACACGTCTGTGTAACCCACCACCCTCAAGCATATGTAATACTCAGGATTTATGCTTCTCTATTCATTACGAGTTTTTAGGGTTGCTTTTTGTTTTTGTTTTATTTTGTTTTGTCTAGCTTTCTTTGTAATTCTGTCTACCTCAATGTATGCAACTTACAGTCTGAATCCAGTTATATCAATTATAATTTGTTCTAATTTTGTTAACTGGGTGCCACTGCCCACACGCCTAATATTTTCGGAGGTATCCATGTCTCTCATACACTTACGTACATAATCGTTGAAATTACACATTGTATTTTTATGTTTACATACATACTTTATATGTATTTTCTTGTGTATGATGAGATGAAACAAATAAATGAAATGAAATAATCTTGATTTGAACTACAGAAATAAAATAAAGATGATTAAATGACGTCCTGGGTTTTGATTCCCAGCCTGGCACAATATGTATTTGGTTTTCAGTCCATGCTTGCTTCCACAGGTTTTTCTGGTCTTCCTCCTGCATTCAAAAACTGAATATTAAAACATCTTGGATTCCAGTTGATAATAAGCATTCATTAGAGTAACAAGTTTGGTTTCCTTGACGGTCTAAGCAGGAACACTTTTTGTCATTTTTATTTTGATCATCAGTGTTTGGTATAAATGTAACTTCTAGTTTCTGTTGGAGCAATTGTATGATTTGAAGCAGAATGATAGTTGGAAGTTGCAAGGTAACTTCTGCCCTACAAAGTAAAAACACAGTATGTGCATTGCAGGTGCATTGCAGATGCATTGCAAGCTACTTCCTTTTCCCTTGGAGAAATTCTGAATAAATCAGCAGACGATCAATTTTCTTCCATAACGCAAGGCAGTATCTACTGTATCAAACATATGTACATTCAACTTTTTTGCATGGGGATGAATTGAAGTGAAATGTTATGTTTAAAAGAATTATCTGCTATGCTTTATAAATGCACATACTGTGTTTTTACTTTGTAGGGCTGAATTGTGTTAATATAGTTGCCACAGTTCATCAGGTTATATTATAAATAATCCATTTGAGAATCTAGTAATAAGGTAAATGGTTGTAACAAAATCAAACTATATGATGCCCATGAAACGTACCGCTGGATCCAGTTTCATCTTTGTCCATTCTGTCACGTCACCTTCTAATGGATCAGGCTACATTGTGAAAGATAAAAACAGGTTGTAATATTAATAGATTGAAATTGTCTCGAAAAATGTTAGTCAACTCACATATGTGGATTGAGCAGAAAGTTGTGAATAAAGATTTTTAATAAATGGCATTTAAAGTAAAAAATGGCAAAAGGTAAATTTTAATTTTTTGACATACAATGCATTCATGCATAAGCTTTTGCACCTTGAGTTTCGAAGGTCAATTATGCTGGGAAGTGCAATTATTCAAATTTAATTGGACACATTTTTCTATCATATGCTATGATAATCATGCAGCAACTTCAAAATTGATTTGCAGCTAATTTGTATCAGCAGATATTCAGTGGATTGTTTTGAATTTGGATCTCTAAATGGAAAAAGAAGAAAGAACATGTGACATGAACTATATCAATAGAAAGTTGGGACAATAGAAAATTAGGATATGTAAACTAGCTTGTCTAGTTTGAAAGATGCGACTTTTCGCTCATTTCACTGGTCTGGTACCCATCATATAGGTAGGATGGCAAATGATCACCAATGGTTTATAACACTTAAGGGGCTGAGGTTTGTCATCTGATGCAATTTAATCAATGAAGCAATGATAGCAAACATAAGAAAAACAAATCTGATAAAAGTTAAAGGATAAGTAAAGAGCATACAAACTTAAATTTCTACTTACCCCTGGTCCGATGTACGGAATTCCATGGAGTTTAAATTCTGCCTCTAACCCAGCACCGCCAATTAAATAAACTTTGCCTTTTATCTTTAAGTGTTCTTTGACATAGAGTGCTGCCATATATGCTGTACCAAATACCTCATCCTATTAGAAAGAAAAAGTAACAAATTTCAAATGTAGAGTGTTCTTATTTGGCAAAAAAAAAAGTTTGTTTCCTGTCGGTGGTCAAAAAACCTAAATGCGAAATGCGTTTTTTTATTTTATTTTGTGTTCTTTTTTTTCTATTGTTCAAGAGGTGCTAAGGCAAATTTTGATTGAAAATCCGCATGGGTGATGATTTTTCAGTAAGAAACCTGTCCGGTATCAGGTATTTGTTGAAAAGAAAACACTTCTTTAGTAAAAAATTTGCAATTTTCCCCGTTCTTTTTATCAAATTGGCTATTTTGATTTTCGTTTTCTAAAATATCAAATAAAAAAATGAAATGTGAAATAATGACGCCAAAACAAAATGCGCGCTGCGCACGGGAAACAAACTTGTTTTTTGTTTTTGCCTTTAGAGGTGAGTTCGTGCCACCCATAAACTAGAGCTTAGAAGGCTTTTATATTCAGAAGGGATAACAAGCTCTGACAGTTTTCTAAACAATGAATTATTGGTTCCCTTGTTAATCAAAAGATTTGCTTGTCAGAAATATATTTTAACTGACAAACCAGACTTATCTGAGTTTGAGGAATTTGAAAGGGGTGACTAGACTGCGCTTGCCAACATTTTGTTGTCGCTCATAGAGAAGAGCTAATTCGTCATGTGAGTACAAGAAAGTCATATCTGCAATAGCTGCCATTTGTCATAAATTTATTTGGATTGCACACTGTATAAACTCCAGTCTTGGGTCAGTGGCACTTGAAATGGTTCTTCAGGTGACACCAAGAGCCACTGACATATGATAGAGAAAATTTTAACTTAGTAATTTGAAGTTGTTAAATAAAAATAACATATGGCAGCCATTGCAGATACAACTTTCTTGCACTCACACGACAAGCTTAGACCTGGTACTATATACAGTGTGTGTATCTTATATCACACAAAAACCATGTCCATGTTTCTAGCAACATCTATTACAACTTGCTTTTATGGTAATGTCGATTTTCCCGCCATTCCATTTAGAAGATTCTCAACATGTGGCATGCAAAATGCCGGAGTTACAACAACTTGCTCTCCTTGAGTGACAATCCAAAATGGCTACCATCCTATTCTGTTGGACGCACTGATGTCACAGACTAGAATGTCCTCTGATTGGTCAATTGAGGCTGTTCCATGTTACTCCCTGGTGTGAAACTTTGCATTGGAGGTCAATGAAAAAGTCTGCAAAATTTACATTTTCAGCTAATTTTTTCAAATTAATTTTTGTATCAACCCCTTTTCTTTGATATATTGTTCAAAAATGTGTCTTTCATCTTTATTGCAAGTAAATATTAATGAATCTGGGCGGAAACATTAAATATTTTGGAAATATTTGTTCACTCCATAGACATCTCACAGCAAGTTTCACACCAGTAACAAGGACTGAGTACGCCAAATTCAACAACTGCGTCCTACAGAATAGTAGTCAGGAGGAATTATGACCACAAGGTGGAAAGTTAGTACAGACATATTTTGTTGATTGATTTGAGATGATATATGCCTAAACTAATATATTTAGAAGGGTGTGTAAAATTATGTCCCTTGACATTTTTAAAATCCAAGATGGCTACCAAAGTTTGGATTTTGATAGATCAAAAAATAAATTTCAGTGGATTCTTAAAAGTGAAAAGCAAAGTTGCTGACCTTTTCTGACTTTCGCTCTCAATTTCTTTCTTCCCTTTCCTTTTCCCCTTCTTTTTCTTTCCCGATCTTCAATGTTCAATGTTTCATTTTTCTATAAAAGAAAATATACACAATGAAATAATATAATAAATCATAAAGTAAATAGAATTTCAAAAAATACGTTGTTGCATCGTTCATTTCCCTTTTTCCCTTTCTTTTTCTTCTATCATTCTTTCTAGTGTGTAGTCTAGTGAGGATGTCACTGATATCTACAAACCGGAATATGTCTCAAATTATGTGTTTCACATTGGTTAGAAAAATATGACCAAATAAAAAAAATCTTAAAAAGTTTGAAAAAGTTGCAGCAATCTGACCAATCAAGCTCCATAAAATTGAAATTCATAACTTACTGCACTAGCTTCAAATCCCAATTTGGCGAACTTTTCTGCATATTGTTCTCGAGACTTGGTACTGTTATTCGTCACAAAGAAAGGTGTTTTACCCTGAAAAAATAAAGAAAGCATGTTTAATGATGAAATTTAGAACAAAATATTCAAAAATTAAGGATTACAGGCAACTTTTGAGTGTGCTTGAAATTCCCTTGGACAAGGAACTAACTGCTAATTGTCTCGTGGAAACCCGTACAAAACTCGGGGAGCTGATCTGGACTGCAATGGTGCGTATGTGGGCTGATCAAGGTTCAGCGCCCCTAGAGGTTGCGGCAGAGCCTGAAATGATGCTTGGTGTGGAATGGAGCTTACTTGGGCCACAGTGGTCAGCGAACACCTGTAAAGTGTGCAGAGGC
>JXSR01S040339.1:4614-26036 GCA_000969725.1 Ophiothrix spiculata | reverse complement strand
ACATGGTTAGAGGTGAGGTAGTGAAATCTATCTATCCCGAGGTACTGGCTAAGTGACTATTATCCTGAGGCAGTAGATCGAGGGATAATAGTCTTTTAAGTTGTGTCTACACCTTTGTATTTACTACCGGTACTAACTTACTACCGCTATTTGTAATCTGATTAATTTTTTCCGCTACTGGTGGTCCACGTCCTCACACGGCTGAAAAATTATTTTACGGCAGTTGTTTGTCTTGTCTTGTCTTGTATAGTTAGCAAAGCATCTGTCGACACATCACGCTAACTTGACCTCTGGATGGTGGTATGTCTTTAGTTTTGTTGTTTTTTGCATGGTTCATTGAAATAATCTTTGATGGCAGTTTTAAAAATGTTCAGGCTCTGGCTATGGGCAACGGATGCAGGTAGTTTATTCCATTCCTTCACAGTAGTTGGGAAAAATGAATCACGCCAGGCAACAACCTCCCACGAGTACTCAATGTGTTTATGTTCATTCCCTATGGTAGGTCTGGTACATTTGGTTGCGTAGGAAGTGAGATTGATGTCGACAAGCTGGTTCACCATTTTATAGAACATAGTGAGCCTTGCAATCTTGCGTCTGGTTTCCAGTGTTGTCTACTCAAGATCTTCTAAGAGTTGGGTTACTGTGCCAGGTACTCTGCTATATTCTTTCTTTATGAAACGGGCTGCTTGGCGCTGGACTTGTTCAATTGCTTTAATTTGACTTTTGTTGTGAGGATCCCATGATGTTGCAGCATATTCTAACAGTGGACGGACAACACTTCCTCGTTGCAGTCACGTAGATTTCTTTTAATGACTCCCATGGCTCTTTGTGCCTTCTTGATGCTCTTGCTAGTTTGAATGCCCCAACTGGAGGTGTTGGTGAGCTCTATACCAAGATAAGGATGTGAAGTAACAGATTCCAGTTGCTGTCCGCAGAAGAGATAATTGCGTTTAGTTGGGTTCCTCACAGCAATGGACATGGTGGCACATTTACTGGGGTTGAATTTCATGAGCCAGGTATTCTGCCAATTCTCCAGTGTGTTAAGATCTTTTTTTGAAGTTTCTGCTTGTCTGTGTCTTCTGAGATCGATGTATATAAGACACAATCATCCGCAAAAAGACGACAGGTGGTATTGAGTTGTTCTGGTAGATCGTTTATATACAGCAGAAACCATAGGGGACCTGTTACTGTCCCCTGGGGAACGCCTGAGTCTACGGTAGCAGCAGTGGACTTTTGTCCTTCAACTATGACACTCTGAGAATGGCCGGTCAGGAAGCTTTCCACCCATTTAAGAAGTGAGCCATTGATGCCATAATGGTTGAGCTTGTGTAATAACCTTCTATGAGGAACTTTGTCGAAGGCTTTGCTGAAGTCGAGTATTGCCATATCCACTTCGCTTTTGTTGTTGAGGAGTTTGGCAATATCATGATTGGTCAGAATAAGCTGTGTTTCAGTTGATCTTTTCGCTCTAAAGCCATGTTGTTGATCAGTAAGGATGTTTAGAGCTTCTAGGTGGTCCATAACATGACTGTGTATGATATGTTCTAAGATCTTGCACGTGATGACGGTGAGAGAAACTGGTCGATAGTTGCTTGCCTCTGCTCTGCTACCTTTTTTAAATAGCGCTGTCACAGTAGCTTCCTTCCATTGGTCTGGTACTTCACCTGCATCAACAGACGACTGGAATAAATCTCTGAAGATAGGTGCTAACTCGGTTGCAATCATACTCAAAAACCATGGAGGCAGTTCATCTGGTCCAGGTGCTTTGTCTGGTTTTAGACGCCGAAGTTGAGCTTCCACTCCATCCGTCGCTATGATTAATTTAGGAATGTCTGGATATGATTGTCCTAAATCTGGTAAATCTCCTGGACCCTCTTTTGTGAAGACACTGGTGAATTGCTGGTTAAGTAGTTCTGCCTTCTTTTTGTTGTCACTCACAATTTGAGAACCATCTTTTAAATCAGCAATCCCTTGACGTGACTCTGGGTATGAGGTTGTATGGAAAGTATTAAAAACTACCAAGCAGGAAGTAGTTCATGGATGGCCAATGGATGATCATGATTACTTTGAGGTGTAATAATAATGTAAACAAACAAATTGTAAGTGTTGCCCATAAAAATACCAATTTCTATAAAAGAAAAGGGGACCCATTCATTCATGATTCAAACTGTGAATCATATTTAGGCAAGAATCATTATTTTTTTTGGAGTTTGCACTATTTTTAATGCAAATTTTAAGTGTTTTTCAGTGTACACATTTTTTGAAAACTAGACAAATTAAGAAAATTTTTAGCACACTTTGCACCAGACAGCCTGATTTTGCTACTCATATTTGTTGTATATCCCTATTCAAGTCTATAGACCATTCCTATAATTGGCGTATTTTCAACAGGGAGAGATATAGACACTAGTATCCAGAACCAGTATATGGCATCACAAGTCATAATGCATCATGGCTAATTGATATACAGATACATACTAGACTTGCTCCGAGTCTCTGTTGTCCTATACTCTCTCCAAACATTCAAGTTATATTTCCACTGTTCATGCTTAAATATGCTCCTATATAGACTCACCAGGTATACACTGTATGCAGCGCCCCATGAAGGAGCATTCGCACAGGGGACCCACGGCTTTACGTGACTGTCCGACCACGGAGCAAGTAGAGTAAAGTTTCTTGCCCAAGGAAACAAGGAGACGAAAACCGCCCGGCCCGGGGCTCGAACCCACAATCTCTGTATTACGAGACCCGTGCTCTAACCGCTCGGCCACGCTCCCCTCTATTCTAGGCCTACTAATTCTCACAAAAGTCCCAAATTGTAGCTGAGAACCAAAAAAAATCATCACTGTTTTCATATGAAGTTCCTTCAAACTTTCTATTTTGGTATTTAACACTGGACCATAGAACCTCAACCTATGCCTGACCACATCCCTGGCCTGACAGAGGTCACAAAGTAGTTGAAGTTCATTACTCCAATTAGACCAATCACATAACATTTCCTAGGTATGAATCCCTGCAGCTATTCTGAACTTGTAAATAGGCCTACTACTAAGCAAATGTATTATGTGACTGTTACAACATACATAATATGATTTGAACTATTTGACTACAGTCAAAGGATTTTCATACTAATCTTAACTGCCCATGGTGTCTGTTCCACCAAGCAACTGAATTCAGAGGGAGGTATTACTGTATACAACAGCATTGAGAAATAAGAATAGACACAGATCTGGGAAATGGGAAACAGGCCTTGTATACATGTATTGGATATTGGAATAGGGGATCTACAGCCTCACGCCTTGGAGCAAGGCTAATACATACGGAATACGGAATCAGTCATGATACATCACATAAGGAGTGCTAATGTCCCTATCACCCAAGATATGGACCATTCCTATAATATGGTAATTAAAGAAATGGTCCTTATCTTGGTTGGTGTTAAAACATTAAAAAACTATTATATAATATATAGGAAGAAGCGGACCTACGTCATACGCAGCGGTTACGCAGCACAGTGGTCTAAAAATAGCTCGCGTTGCACTTCGAGCGCGGTGAAAACAATCAATACTTCAGCCAGTGATCCCGTCATTTTCTTTCTTTTTTAGCCAGGCGAAAGTCTGTGAAATGATGAGCTGTTTGTCATTTTGTTAAGACTTGAATACCCAACATCTCATATGATTTTGGAATCAAAATATTTTGACAATTTGCTAAAATCAATCGAAGTTTCCGCGAGCCGGCAATTTCTCCATTGACTTGAATGGGAAGTCGGCAAATGTTTTCACCGCGCTATTTGGACAAAAGTCCCGGATGTAAACAAAACGCCCGGATGTCCGCTCCTGCCTATATATAAACAGAACGATTTGGAAAGTTTTATAGTTCCCTCTTAAAGGAATTATTCAATATTGATACTTCTATGCTAAGTACTTTTTTGTGATCGATATTAAGAAACCATATTGTGTCATAATGACTCTTGAAACATATACGGATAATAGCATTAAATTACTTTCACAAAATGTGATGGTATATTTAATGATTTTGTGCCAATTACTGTGTACAAATTTAGGTGACTTTAAGTGGATAGATGCATTCACGGTTAATGATGTGTTGAAATTAGTGAACTCAAAATTTTCAATAGTTCAACATCATGTGCAATTATTGCACACACATTCCTGACATGATTTCTGAATGATTTGTTGGCTGTTTCAGGGCTTGAACTCAAACCTGCTGTATGCTTTGACTCATTATGCGCTGCTGAATTACACATATTTTTTATTGGTAATATTAGTCAAGAAAACTCATTTATCAGGATTGTCACTCTGATTCATGGAATGATGAGTATTTTTTACCAAACTGTCAGAAGTAGCTTTGTCATAGAAAAAACCAAGGTTAAGGAAGGGATGTTTTATCACTCAACTAATAGCTTTATCACACTAAATGAGGTCTAACAAATGTTTTTTGTCGGCATAACATAGAAAAGAAAAGTAAAGAAGATAGGTAGACCTTTTTATTTTCACCAAAAAGGGGAAAAAACACCACCAACTCTATGTTAGTTGGGTGTTTTTCCCCCATTTTTGTGATTTTTCCAGAACCTACATTTTTATTTGTCTAGAAAAGAAGGGTTGGTTAGGATACACCATTCACACAATTGTTTTAGGCCTAGAGGTATAAGTATTTTTAAATCATTTTTGAAACCATTCATTGAATTTATATAAAATAAATATGCTTGACTTTCTTTTGCATTGTACATAATGGAGGGAATTGACTTAAATAGAACGCTGGGTAGATGTGCTGTTAAAACCTCATCGCTTGTCAACCCCGTAGGTATACCTAATATTTTACCTCTTATGGATACGTAAGATAGTTTGGAGTGGTGGACTGAAATATCAGTTCCATTTTTGTGAAACATTCATATTGTGGTTTACCATGCCATTACTAGAACAACAAATATGTATCCTCTGTGGAACCAAACCATTGAACAGGATGATTTAAGATGAATATTTGATTTTTTTTTCCATATTGTGGGTCAGGCATTACTTATCATTTCTATTGACCAGAAATTGAATACACGACCCCTGAGGAAAACCTGCTATTTGGTCTAAATCAACATTTCCTTTTACTTAACCATTCACAAACTTTGTATCTGGCCAAAGTATGCTAATGTTACTTAAAGTGACAAGTCTAACTGTACAAGTTTAGGCAATAAGTACTTGCTATTCAACCAAAATGGTCAATGGTAATGTAAATGTTAAGGCTTGTTTCAGACTCTCTGATGAGGTAGTGGCAATGGCTTGTGAATATCAAAAATTCAAGGTATGTTCAGAAAAGTTTGCAACACACATGACAAGTAAATATATTGACTACCCATGTTGTTTTGGTTGCAAAGTTGCATCGCAAAGAATCCAACCAAATACAATATATTTGTGGCAACCAATTTTGGCAGTTATAGCTATTCTGCATTGCAACACTGAATTGAAAAAAAAAGATTTGTCTTAGTACACTTCACAAAATAAAGGCTGACTCACACCAGCTCACACAAGAGAAGAGATCAACTTCGGCCCATTAGCCTTTTCGGGATTTCTAATCTCTTATACAGAAACTCAAATATCGCTAATTTGTTCCATTGAAAAAAGCTCACTGTGGTTGTAATAGGAGTACAATAAAGGTTTTTGACATATACCCCCATAAGGAGATGAATGTTCATATCATTATTTTATCACATTTGTATTTATTGTACTCAGGACTAATAAACACACAAGAATCATCTGAAGATACCTATTTTTCGCTATCGGGGTATGGCTGCCGCACGAAGTGTAGTCCTACCGTATACCGTAAATTAGGAAATTTATCAGTAGCTCATGTCTTATTTTAATTTAAAAAAAAAGAAAAAAAAAGGAGACTTGTATCATAGAGAGTGACAAGTCAAAGAAAATGATGGAGTCTATTTGAAATAAAAAGAAAAGAAAAGAAGAAAAAAATGTAAAAATAAGGGAGTATGAGGGTATCGAACCCGTGATTTTTGGTCGGAAAGCGAGAATTTTGCTATTAAGCCACACAATCGGCTGATAAACACTAGGTGAATCTAAATACTTTAAGAAACATGTATTGCGCAAGAAGAAATATACACACAATTATTAAGAATTGGAAATCAAATTTGGGGAAATTCTGTTAATTACTGTTATATTTGAGTAAATGATATTATTTTACAAAACATATGGGCTATTTAGGAAGAGTTTGAAAAAAAATTAGAGCAAAATGGGTTTGCCAATCGTCGCGCAGGGGTTCATGGGCCGAAGTTGATCTCTTCTCTTAGCTCACACTATGACAAATGACAAGTAACAATGAGCTGCAAATTATACTTTTCCTTTGTAAGTTATGTAACCATATTCCAGTTTTATGTCAATGACCACTAACGAATTCACAATGACAAGGAACAAAATTGCAATGATTGATGCGATGCTCGCTTGCGGAGGGTGACGGAGGGTATTTATGGTGGCTCTTTTTCGAGTACTTGCTACAGTCTGTTGTCCTTAATACTCTCTTGTTTATGGTGAAGATTTCTACCACCTATCATTGCTTAACTCCTTTTTGTAGCTTTATCCAATAATTTTAAGATTTTTTTTTTCATTGATCATCTTGCATTGGTCATCATCATCATGTGAGCCAGCTTTTACACATAAGATTGAAACCACCTGCAGTATATTCCAAATTCTGTGCACATAACTGGACAATGTATATATACTGTAACTACTATAGCACAGTCTGTTTTGCAGCATTAAAAGGCTACTCTTAATTTATGCACAAGGGACTTATTTCAGGAAGTCAATTTGAAAATGATGCGTGAAATTAATTACTGGTAGTGGACCACAGTTCTCTTGGTGTATTAATTATTTAGCATCTAACATGTTCATATTACCAACTTGAAGTTTGTGATGATGCTGTATTGGATTACAATTGCTTTGGCTTCTTTTAGCCTCATGTAGCAAAAGATATATTTTTTTGCGGTTGTAAATATTTAAGTCGATATGCACAAAAGAATAGTGTGTGGTTAAAGCAACTTTATTCCTATACAATTTTCTAGTTTCCTATTCCCTTTTGGAAATACTGTATTTGTGAACATTGAATTAAAATCTGTGAATTTAGCGTTTTGCTTGTTGAAAAAAGTTGTATATGATAAAAGGTTGTTGCATTTTGTTTGATCTAACTTTAGACTAGGTCTAACTCTATTGACATTAGTGTAAGCTGGAAAGTTTTCTGTTTTACAGAAAAACAGAAAATTCACAGAATTTAGGAACAAACAGAAAACACAGAAATTCACGGAAAAATGTCCTTGAAAAATTGTAATAATAATAAAATAACATTTCTTTTAAAAAGATATCAACTCTAAAACAACAACTCAACATAATGCAAGTAACTTCTTTTTTTCATCTGTTTTTACTAGGTTTGGGTTAGGTTGGCCTATTCCGTGTATTTTCTCTTACATGTAACCGAGAATGTAAACAATTTTCCCATGTGAAATTACATTGAGGAAAATCATGGAGTTTAATTGGTCCTTAAAATCACAGAAAACTTGCCACCTTACCATAGTGTCAGGGTCTTTTATTCAAATCTGTTATAATTATTAAGTTTGACATGAATTGTACTTTTTATTTAAGCTGGCAATTTTTTTTAAAGTATAGTAATTCACTATGTGTGTAGTGTCCTTGAGCAAGATACTTGCCCTAATGTGCTCCTCTCCACCCAGGTGTCAAATAAATGGACACAGGCATTCTGCAATGCTGGGAAGGTAACAGAGGTGGCAAACCCCTCACCTCAAATATAACAAATTGTGGTGTCTGGCTCAGATCGCATACCTGTCAACTGTCTTTAATCTATCAGGATTGTCCCTATTTCAACTCTCAAAATAGCCAAAAATCAGGACATCCCGATTTTGAGATATTAAAAAAAAAAATTTAAAAAAAAGGAAAAGTGGCCAATCCCGACCTGTTTTCAGTAAATATTTATGCTCTTGTGGCATATATTTGGGCCAAAACCTAAATAAAGCCTTAATAAAGATAAGTAAAGTCACAAACCCACCTTTATTCAATACATATTTATGCTCTTGGAACATATATGTGAGCCAAAATCGTAAAAAAGTCACCTCTGGCGAACACCTCGCACAAGCGCTTGGCCTTTTTGTCCTGATTTGGAGTTTTACAATGTTGGCAGGTATGAGAACGCTTCGAAAGAGAGATGGGCACTCTGGCCTGTGAAACACAGGCCATCATTTTTACCTTTACTTTTACCCTTACTATACAGTTTCCTATAATTGTACTCCACTTTTAAAGGAATATCATAGAAAACTTCAGAGAAATGAAAGAAATGAAAATTGGGGACTCCAGTAAGTGTCGTTATATGTTATTCCTGACAACATACTAGCTGCCTTCAAGGTACATCAAATCATTTTTGTTGAAAATATAATAAATTGAGTTATTGTTAAGGTTTTGCAAAATATGAAGATGATTCATATATGATTAAGGTATTTTATCACTTCATTTCAAATAAAATGTGGAATTTCTTGTATCATAAAAATATGCTTTGAAATGTAAATTTACTTTGTGATATTACAGGGAGGAATGTAGATATATGTGCAACTGTTTGAACATTTCTCGAGACTTTATGAATAAAGATGGGTTATATGTGAAGAAGGGGATAGCATCAAATCTTTTTGTTTATTTGAAAATGAAAATTGAAACTTCAAACATCTGAAAAATGTTATTTGAAAATGTCAATTTATCTTTCATGATTGGAATGCGGAGGAATTTGAATTTTAGGAAATTTTTTTCATCATGTATGTGTAGTACTCACCTGATATTGAGAATTCATGAATCAATATTATTTTCATAAGGTGAGTGGACCAAAAGTATCAGATCAAATATTAATTTAAGAATGAAAGATGAAACTTCACATATATGGAAAAGAAATTGTGATTTATGTTAATTCTACCTTTGATATTTTATAATCAAAATAATAAAGACATTATTCTGAAGAGGCTAAAAGAATCAAATAAACCTTTTAAGTTGAAAAATATAAAACATTTTGCTTTATAAGACTTGAGAAAAAGAATTACTGAAAGCAACTATTGAATTGTTTTTAGATCAAGATATAAGAAAAAACAATTTGTTAATGGCAAAAACAATGGATAATTTTAATGAAAATAATTGTTTTCTCATTTATAAAATATGTTCCAAAATTAAAACTTGCCTTATGAAACTAATAATAATTAATGTATAAATTAGTGAATAGATAGTCCCAAACAACACTGTCAGTTTCACTGCATTAAAAGGCTACTATTAATTTATGCACAAGCGACTATTTTCAGGAAGTCGGTTTGAAAATGATTTTTGAAATAATTACCTACTGTGGACCACAATTCTCTTGGTATGTTCATTATTTAACAACTGGCATGTTCATATTACCAATTTGCAGATGGAATCATATCAGACGCCGTATCTGATATTCAATCACATTAAATCTTTTCAACCTAAACCAGAAAATGATACATGTAAATGAACAATGAATAAATGAAATGAACAATTTTGGCCAATTGTTATATGTTTTAAATATGTCTGACAAAATCATTTTTGTTCAAAAATGTTCATTTTGGAATAGAAAAGCCATTCATATAATGATGAATTCGAAAATCCTGTAAGTATTCCATCAAATCAGAATTTGAATAAATGTAAAAACTTCTTGCATAATAAGATGCTTTGGAAATGTAAATATACTTAATGGATACTAGAAAGAAGGAATGTTAGAGTGGGATGGTTATGTTGAAGTATTCAACATTTCTCAAGAGTTTATGAATAAAGATGGAATGTAAAAAGGAGAAAGTATTATATCATTTTTTTATTATTTTAAATGAAAATTTAAACTTCAAGCATCTTAAATGTACCCAGAAAATGTAAATTTACCCTTTAAGATTGGTGTAGGGAGGAATTTAAAGATTATTCACTTCATGTATGTGAAAATTTCTTCAGATTGAAAAATCAAGATTATTTGTGTAAGGTGATGAAGGGGCTACAAGTGTCAATTAAATCAAATCTTTATTTCAAATGAAAGGTGAAACTTCTCAGAATGTGAAAGATGTGTTTTTGAAAATGTAAAGTGATGTAATATGTTGTTTTATAAATCAAAATAGTTTTTAAATTCTGAAGAGACTAAAAGCATCAAATACATTTTAGTTTAGATAAGTTTAAACTCCTCATTCTGAATCATTGTCTAGAAAAATTAAAATGTTCTTTTGCTAAGTGTTGGTATTCATTTGTGCCTTAAATATTATATAAATCAAGATCAAAATATGAGGGATGGCTAATGGCACAAAATCCATAATTGGAACAAAAATTATAACTTTTGCATTGATAACAAACTGTGGTCCAAAGTGCAGATTTACCTTGTATATGCAGTTTTGGTTAGAATTTCTTTTTAAAATAAAAGGCATTACTTTTTTGCATTTGTATATGGATATTTAAAATCACATTCTTCTCTGTATGAAAACAAAGTCACACACAAGTAAGATCAAAATAGAACCTGTGAAGCTAGGTTATTGAAGTCATTGAATCCATCAACTGTATAAATTAAAAGTATTAAGACAGATCATCATTGTTATAAAACTATAAACTAAAAACAATATAGTAAAATTACAAAATTTACATCAAGTCTTCTGACACTGATGGAATGGAATAAATAGAATTTAGATTTTCAAAGTTGGTTTATTTTTCTATTTTGTGTAAATCATTTTCCAGTTCATAAAGTCCCTGCTTGGAGACATTGCTCATCCCTTATCTGTGCCTCACATGCCGTCATACTCGACACAGGCACACAACGCTGGTCAAATAATACCAGGAATACTACGCATGCAAGCTGAACTCACTACCTGGATTGAATATCAACAATTCTAGCTTGTATAAACTCAATTGCTATTCCGTCTTGTGAAAGCTAAAAAAGCGTCATGATTTAATGTATATTGGAAAAGAGAGTATCTAGGCTTGTCATACAACTGTTCTGCCTTCAATTTTGTAATCTTTGAAAAAAAAAGTTGTGTATCTAGGCTTGTCATACAACTGTTCTGCCTTCAATTTTGTAATATGTGAAAAAAAAGTCAGTGGGGTGAGCAACTCAAAAGTGGAAATGATGATCATGTGTATCTAGGCTTGACGTTTTGTTCAAAATGTAAATAACATATACTTGCCTTTAGGTATCTGTGGAAAAACGGGGTGAGGTGAGCAACTCAAAAATGAAAATGCTGATCATGTGCTTACCATAGGAGAGATCAAAGTAAAGGACATTGAGTGTACATGTAGAAGTTTACAGACACTTGGTACTCACTGTGTTCAAAAATATTTTTTTCATATTATAAAGTGCATCAAGGTGCAATATTGTATCTAATCAACAGAATTGTGTCGTTCTTGAAAAATGATTACAGTATTGCCATTGAATGGGAAAATTTTGTCAAAAAGACACAATCCTGCACTTCACTCTTGAAGTGATATGTTCTGAAATGACAGGTTCCATGAACGATCCCTGCCTGGGGTTCCGTTGTTGTATTGTATTTGAGTTTAGATATACACTAGCGGTCTAAAGTAAATACTTTAGACCGCGAGTGTACATCCCTACCAAATGTTTTAGATTTCTTTGAGTAAAAAAGACTGCTTGTACATCAAAACTGTTCCTATTTTGAGATAATTAAATACCTTGATGGCCATCTTCATCATTGAGGCTTTCTTAATTTAGCATCAGTTGTATTCAGTGCAATATTTCTTCTTTTTTAAAATGTTCTTTTACAATTGTATTCAATTTACTTAAAAATATTTAAAAGAAGCCTTTTGATGCAAGCTCACAAAGCTAATGGATTGAACCAATTATTCAATTTTCATTTTAAAAAGTATGCCCTAGATTAAAAATAGATTTGTAGAACATTATTACAATCAAACAATTTGATCAAAGTCAGAAAGAAATTTGATTGCTGCAGATTTTATATTAAAATCTCAAAGTAGGTCGACTGTAAATAACCTTAGGTAATTAAACAGACTGTGTTGCATAATAAGAGTTCTTGGAGATTGCTACTTCACACTGAATAATGCTTGGTTGAGTCAAATTCCTATCTTGCATCTTCGTTTACCATCATGGTGTATTAAACTCATTAAGTCAAGCTAAAATTAAAGCAGCTCTTTTTACAAACCAGAACACTTCAGTGATCTTAAGCAGTTACTAACAATGAAATAGATTTTCTTATTTTAGTTATAAAACAAAAGAATCTTTGCTTGGTTAACAAAATGCAATATTTGCCACTTAACCATCTGATGCCAAATCCTAGGGAAGGGGCACTCCCATATGATATCTGATTACCACCTACCTGTCAATTGACACCTTTTTGGGTCAAATCAAACTTTGAATGAATCTCTTATAACTTCATACTAATAGGCCCCTTTTTTCATAATTTTAACATAAAATGAATTTTTTTCAATAAAGCATTCTTGAAGTGTTGTAAGAAATATACATTGAATGACACTAAGTTTTAGTATGAATGCAAAAAAAAATTATATTTCTTTGAACACACTGAATAACCACTGCTTTCTAAGAATGTTTTCATTGAGTTACCTTTACTTTTGATCTCCACTAGACACATACATCATTTCCACATTAGAGCGGTCCTCCCCTTTCCCCATACTACTCGAAAAGAAATATTTATTTGAATTATAAACAATATTCAAAGCAGAGCAGTAACATATGACAAGCCTAGATACACTCTTATTACAATATGCATCAAATCACAACGCTTTTTTAGCTTTTGCAAGACGGAATAGCAATTGAGTTAATACAAGCTACAATTGTTAATATTCAATCCAGGTAGTGAGTTCAGCTTGCATGCGTAGTATTCCTGGTATTATTTGCCCAGCGTTGTGTGCCTGTGTCAAGTAAAGCAGTGTGTGAGGCACAGATAAGGGATGAGCAACACCTGCAAATGTAGGGGACTTTATGAATTGGAAAATTATTCAGACTAAACTGTTGCATGTTCAGAATTATTTTCATAAACCAGGAAATGAAATTCAACATATTTAATCAGTGGAAGGTTAATGTCCCTTTTATGGAAGGTGGTGCTGGTGAAAAATGATTCAAACAATTCTCATCACTATTTTTTAAATATAGGCTAATATAATAGCGCATATTTTAAAGAATAGTGATATACAAAAATCATATCGGTAAAAACATCACCATAGACTTAACATACAAAATGGGCCCTGATCAGTAGCCATTTACTCAGCCTAAACCTGATTGGTTGACTGGTGTTTGGTCTCAATTGAAAGATGATGAATATATCTTTTCAATAAATTTGACAAAAATGTATGATCAAGGAAAAAATTTTGATGCACATTTTTATACATGGAAATCCATTTAGATTTTGATAAGATATAACTCATTTTCAGCAACCTAGATGCATTTAAAAGAAATACCTTTGTCAATAGAAATAGAGAATTACTTGATTGATATACAATAGCTACTAAATGCATTTACAAGAAAACTCTTTTGCAATAAATGAGAAATTAAGCTGCCATGCATGAATAGATGTAATTACTTAGAAAATGACAGGAAACGTTTAATGCCTGACTTGAAACAAAGCCTATTAATCAGCAACTGACATATAAAACAAAAGGAACAGAAAACCCCCCCACAATTGTGTACGTTCACCTTCTATGTCCAATAATGCATCTTGTAAGTACCGCAAATCCGGGAGTTTCTGCGCAGATGACCATATTACAACTTAATGTGCAGGTGACGCACAACTTAGGAATATGGTCGTTCGCGCACTTTCGGTACTTTCAAGATGCATTATGGGACATACGAAAGTGGTCTATTGATCCACACAAATGTGTGACATATGTTCCCGATAAAATGACTTTTAGAACCTGAAAAATTTGCAGTCTGTTGGGATCAAAAATGAATTAGGCTACACTGAAAAAAGACCTGTATGGTTGCCATCTAAAATCAATTTAAAAAAGGAAATGCATATTATTTAATGACAGGTTTTATTAAAAGATAAAAAAACAGATCATTTAAGGATGAAAGGAATTAAAATGATCAGAAATTGACAATCACAAATATATCTTGGTGTACTTATTCAACACCTCATCATTCTGTATAGGAGTTGAGTTTCTCCAGCAGGAATTAATAAGGATGTTACATATTGCATAATATTGACATAGTGTCTGATTTGAAAACGTGAAAAGCAGTCAAAAAATCATGCTGTGCATCTCTATATGCAGGCAGGTGCATCGTCAAACAAATTATGCACATGGTTTTCACGCCATCAATTTTGCTCAGCATGTGTAACTTCATCAGCTCCCTCTGGACATGAAGGATAGTAGGGTGTTGCATAATATTGATTGTCTCCTTCAGCAGGATATAGTTTCAAGGCTGTGTGGAAGGGTAGGAAATGCAAAATGCTCAAGGCATGGTTCTTCCTCTTTTATCCCTTTCTCAGCTGTAATGGTCGTTGAAGAGTCTAGCCAGTGTTAAATGTGCAACACTGAGCTGTTGTTAAGCATTTGGTGATAGTTTAATGCCACAGAGTGCCGGGGCAGAAATTTAGCATTGGGCATTGACCCATTGAAACACTAAGTAAGGTATTGTTTCTTTGATGTTATATCAGGTATCAGAATAAAACCAACTGATTTCAGATGGTAACCATACAGGTCTTTTTTCAGTGTAGCCTTATTCATTTTTGATCACAACAGACTCATTGTGGTATTGTTCATCGCAAATTGTTTACACCAGCAGAGGTGTTTCAACTGTGGGAAGAAGGATGTGTGAGTTTTCAAGATGATCTGTTGAGCATCCACCATCTTTTTTCTTGGTGAATTAAAGGGACAAAGAAGTGTGTTTTCGAGGTGATTTTGATGAATTTTAGTAAACTTAAAGTATCACAATTCAGGAGGTACCAACACCAACAAAGTGTTGAATTAACTCCATGTGTTGTGAATTAAACACCCATATTTTACCACCCACACAGAAAATTTGTATACACATAGGGCATTGGGCATTGATTTATTAACATCAAAGTTTTTTGTGTTGTAGATAAAAGATAAGAAAAGATAAAAAGATTAAAAACAGGTCATCTATAGGAGGATGAATGGCATTAAAATCATCCGACCATCATATATTGACAATCAAAAATATATCTTAGTGTACTTATTCAACACCTCATCCTTCTGTGCAGGAGTTGAGTTTTTCCTGCAGGAATTAATAAGGATGTTACATATTGCATAATATTGATGTAGTGTCTGATTTGAAAAGGTGAAATGCAGTCAAAAAATCATGTCGTGCATCTCTAAATGCAGGCAGGTGCATCACCAACCAAATTATGCACATGGTTTTCACACAATCAATTTTGCTGAGCATGTGTAACTTCATCAGCTCCCTCTGGACATGCAGGATAGTAGGGTGTTGCATAATATTGATTGTCTCCTTCAGCAGGATATAGTTTCAAGGCTGTGTTGAAGGGTAGGCAATGCAAAATGCTCAAGGCATGGTTCTTCTTCTTTTATCCCTTTCTCTGCTATAATGGTTGTTGAGCCTTGGGTTCTTTTATACCTTTCTCTGCTGTAATGGTAGTTGAAGAATAGCAGTCCCTTTGTAATGTGTTAGTGGCCCCATGAGTTCACTTTACGCCTATGTGAGACAAAAATTTGGTACAAATAGATTTCAAAAATCGGTGTATATGTCATTGGGTTGCACCACAGATTCTATTTGGTTGCAATTAGTATGGCACCTGTACATGTCTGTTGCGACACAGTGCGATCATTTGTCCTGACCAAATTTCAGTTCAAGCTAGTTAACTGTTCATTAGATGTTGTTGCAGTCAAAGTACTATATTGATATATCAGATGTTTGTACTTGTTGTTAAATTTTTAAACATGACATGATTGATATCAATAGTTGTAACTTTTTTGACATATTACGTGTCAAAATTAACACCCTTGGTGTTATTTTTAACACTGAAGTTTTTTGTGTTGTAGATAAGAGATAAGAAAAGATAAAAAAATAAAAAACAGGTTCAAAGTGCTCTTGAATTATGAGATTATCTTGGCTAAGCAAACAGACAGCTAGATACGCAAACAGACTATCTAGATTAAGGTGGCATGTTTTTTTAATTTAAAACACCAAATTCTGTGATTTTCCGTAAGTGGTTGTAAATACCAAATTCTATGATTTTCCACGATGCAATAGTCGCGAAAACAAATGATGTTCCTCTAGCCATTGGAAAATGATGCATGGACATCAATAATTTGGCTAATGTTGTTTGTGTTGTCGTGTTTATTTTTCATTTTACCTCAAATTCTCATTATTTCATTATTGTTTTTCTAAAAGAAAAAAACATGCTTTCCATGAATTTTTGTGTTTTCCCTTTTTTCCGTTACAACTATAAGTGCAGCAAACTTCATTATGCACTACAGGTGAAAATCCATGCCAAGGTCGTATTTTGCCGAAAATGTTTTTTTGGCAGATTCACAGTCCTTATGCTTACTAAAATGATTGGAAATATGACATAAATCTGTACATTCTGAGGACAATTAACAGAAAATAAAGGGCTTACTGATCTTTGAGCGTGTTTATCTCAGTACATTCTACTCCCTGACAACCTTTGACGAACCATTGCTTGACTTCTGGAGATCAAGTAAATTTCTTTGCTTTGTCATTTTAATATTTATAAAATAATCGTAAAAAAATATTTAAAATTGAAAATGCATGACAAGAAACTGCATTTTACAGCTGGTTTGGGATGAACAGTCACATAAGTTGAGCAAAAATGTAATTAACCCTTATTACTACCAAATTAAAATGGACGGTTTTTAAAAATTGTTAGGTTCTTGGCCCAAAGACACAGTTAAAGTAAATTCATAATGTTGGCATTTTGAGAGCAATGTTTAGTTAAAAAAGAGCGTAAGAGTTGAATAACCTCATGAAAGATGCATCGGGCGGCTTTAATTTTCTTGATCACTTCCAGCTTTGTTCATGGCAATACTCCTCCTTAAAGGTCAATTACACCTGTATTTCCTGGTTAGAGAGTCCCAGAGTTGTGGAAAGTCAAGGTCACATATGTGTATATTGAAGCTGATGTTGAGCCTAAAACAGGTTTATGATGTAGCGATGAATACAAATCTAGTGTTATTGGATATTGTTGACGCAATACTGATACTAATGGAAAGCGTGCATGGTCAAAAAGGCTATGCGCTACACACAAATCTTTTTTTATTACGATATTTTTCTCTTTTTTTATCTCTCGATGTAAGAAAAAAAGCAAAAAGCAAAAAATCTCCTGAATATCTAAAAAAAAAGAAAAAAAAAGGTAAAATTATAATTTTTAACCCTATGCGCGCGGGAAGCTGAGACAGAGTTCTTTTTTTTCCTAATCAACTCTTTATTGGGTCAGACATATCACTTGGATAAAATGAGACAATGCAAATCCATTTATTGCAAACAATCAGTAAAGTTGGCATTTTTCATTTTGAGCTGCAATACAGAATTAAAAAAAAGTTGTTTTCTGGCAAAATTGAGGATTTTTTACAGATTTGAAACGATCATGCCTTTCTTAAATTCCTATATTGATAATTTGACGAACAGGAGCTGACGTTACTGGTAGTTCATGGTGGATAGTCACATATGGTAAGGGGATGTATGTTGTGTCTTTGTGTTGTTTAAATTGCATACTGGAGCCCTTTGATACTTGTATCAAAAAGTGACTATCATGCTCATAAATAGCCTTAAAGTAGGGCCGGTATGTACAAATTGATTGAAAATTGAATTACAGGCAAGAGGAAATTGATTAGGATCCAGAAGACAAAACAATTTTTAGGTTGGGTGGGGAAGAGACAAACCCTTATTTGGCCCTGATATTGGAACGGAGGGACAGATGCCATTGATATGTTGAAGAAGATACACAGACACTTATGCCATCTCAGTTTTATTAAGACTGCACTGTTATTACATTATCTAGCTGCAAATGACCTTGAACTTTCCCTAATGTTGATTTATCACTAAGGAAATGCTATTGTAATTGAGGTTTGAATTATGATGTGAGTAAGAGAATAGAAGAAAGACCTGTCTGTGATTAAGATAATTAATCACCAGATAATAACACTGATGGGGATGCATATAAAGCAGTTTGTTATAATTTGATGCTAATTGTGTGGGAAGGATTTCTTTGAAAGCAAATTTTTAATTCAATAGGGAATTAAACATATGCACATATCTTTGTGTACATATTTTTACAAAGGCCTTGCCATTAGATATAAATGTATGGTGGTATTTTTGAAGGGACTTATTTGGTGGGGCAAGTGTAAAAGACATTAAATGCAGAAACTACTGAATAAATAGAAAGGACAGAAATCCGAAAACGTAGAATTGACAAAAAAATGAGTAATACCAGTCAATACGAGTTTACAGAAAAGGAGATGGGCCTACAACAAGAAGATTTTTGGTCAACATTATCAGTGTAGATCAAATACTGTAAAACTTTTCTAATATTTCACTCACATATATCTATATCATTCACAGCCGTTATTTGTTTGACTAGTTATTTGAAGATTCCGCCCCTTTTAAATTTTGAGGCTTGAGTATGGCAAACTGAGTGCCTGGGTATTTACAAACAAATGACAGGTGCATAACTCCATGATTTATATACCTTTCCTCATATCAGTTTTCCAAGGCAATGGCTTTCTGTTAATAGTATTAGACTAAGCCCTTCCCATGAAAAATGCCTTGCTAACATGCTTATTTTTTAAATATAATCCCAAACTAGAACAAATGTGAAAATTGACTTTCCTTGCAAAAAATACATGAACAAGTACCTCCTTGTCGAATTTCTGTGTCTTCTGAAAACATTCAATTTCACTAAAAGTGGAACAGATAAAGTATAAAGGAAACCTCCTCTACAGTGTAGATAAAGTAAATTGCATTCATAGATTTCATGAGAAACTTTGATGGATTGCGTGCAATTTGAGCATTTTACGTCAGAAATCAATAACATTTTGATGTGTTGTTTGAACTGGCACTCAAGAAAAACGTTTTCTGTTAAAAATCGAAAGGAAACTCATCATTATAAATGCCATGAATTGATGAAACTATTCAGCTGAGGCTCAGATTGGGGATGTCTGATGAGTCGCAAGTATAACCAGCTCACACGAAATGCAGATAAAATCGCTATAATTACAGACTTTAAACTCTTTCAGCTCTTAATTATTATTACATTTTCAGCTTTTTACTCGTTAAATCTGCCCAATTTAGCTCCTTGTGCATATTTTGATGGTTTTCAGCTCATTTCTACATGATTCAGTTTCAGGTCTAGATGAAGTTTTACCCAAATGAACAAGTTTGCATAGATGATTAAAAGACACAAAAATTTCAAGAGAAATATTGATTGTATCATACACAAACAGTTAAGTAAGGTAGTAGCCATGATTATAAGTTTGACTTTCTGTGACACTTGCTGTTCTTATCGCATTTCAAGATCTCCTTACCTTGTAAGTTTTGTGGAAATAAAGAGTAAAATAAGAAAGCATTTCCATATACTAACTTCTATCCATAGAATTTCCTGATGAACTTGAAAAATTAAAGATTGAAAATAGTCTTTTTCGGAACAAATAAGATTTGTTTGTTTGCTTTGATTTTATCATGTTATTCCTCGATTCAAATGAGTTTTTTTATATACCTGTGTGGAACCCCAGCTAGTATAGACTTTTAAAGCTATTATATCAGCACGAACAATTAAGGAAAATGAATATCCCGACTCTGTCTTGGTTTCCACCAAGCATGTCACATTTTGTTCCTGATGATCAAGTTACTAACAATGCATTCATGAGGGATACATTTGCCAGTTTTAATTACCTGTTTTAGAATCTACATTCCCAGCACATAATTACTTTTGTGTTGGAGCTGCCTGCATTGACAAGTTACTTCCACAAAAGGAATAGTCTTGACTTTGAATATCGTGAAATGTTTTAAAATAAAGTGCCATGGTTTATGTAATGAAAGACCTATTCATAGGATCAACATGTCACCAATTGTTAATATAAGCCAGCCTATACGTTTCTGTTACATTTTAAACATTTTACTAATTTGCAGCAGCTTGCGCTTGTAATTTTTGTCAACATTTTATTAGCAGCATTCTAATATCACAATTTTTCTTTCTTTCATATTTCTGAATGTTGATTAGATAACTAGTTTAATATACACTCTATGTGACATTTCTGACAGGTCAAACTCAACTAGGAACAATACTACATGTTGAATGTGAAGTTTTCACAAATCAGTAATATTACTGTACATGGTTTTACTTTAAACCAATAACTGTTTTAGCAGACCATCATTATCATAAAATCACAAATGGTGAGCAGCAATTAGGGTACAGGAAGGACAAAAGGGAATTGACTTTAAGGATTTCATGTTTTTGAGTGATGATTATATAACTGGCTTAGGGAGATTTGACAGGTTTTGATCAGTTCGCTTATGACTGAGATGGATTGTGAATTAAAGCTTTTAGGCGGCTAGTCAATAATATTAGGATGTATTGTATGTGTTGTCTGTTATATCAACCAGAGAGTTTGTTAGAACGTCATGCTAGGCAGTGGTGAAGCTATTCTTCTGAGACCAAAGGAAAAGGGAATTGATGTTAAGGGCTTTAAATGTAATGCTTTTGAATTCAGATTAAGTAACTAGTTTATACATTCTTGCGGGAAGTATCTGAAAATTTATATCAACTCACTTATGACTGAGATAGATTGTGAATATGAAGCATTTAGGTGGCTACTCAGTAATATTATGATGCAGGTCGTGTCTGCTCTTTCCATCAGAGATTTTGTTTTACTAGAACATCCAGATTATAAATGCTGAGCATTGGTGAAGCTGTTCTTCTGAGGCCAATAAGGGCAAATGGGAATTGCTCTTGAATGTGGATCAAAAAACTAGATTAGTTATTCTTTTGGGGTGCATTTTTAATTGGTTTGATCAACTCACATATAACTGAGATAAATTTTAAATGGGAAGCTTTTAGGCTGCAAGTCAATAATATTACAATGCATGTGTTGTGTCTGTTATATCCACCAGGGAATTTTTTTTTACTAGAACATCGTGATCATAAATGCTGAGCAGTGGTGAAGCAGTTCCATACCTGCCAACTAGTCCGTTTTTTCCGTATTTAGTCCGTTTTCTGGATTTTTAGGTGTCAAAAAACGTACTAATACGTTTTTTACAATTTTAAGAAAAGTTCTCTGTGATTTTTAAAAAGGAATTCTGATTGTATTTTTAGTCGGAAATAAATCAGAATAATGTAGAGATGAGTCTGAAGTGTGGGAGATGTATTTATCAGACCTAATATGACTCAATTTTGG
>JXSR01S040336.1:68420-80919 GCA_000969725.1 Ophiothrix spiculata | reverse complement strand
TAGGGAAAACTTTCCCGATCATGTTGACTACCCTAGTAAAATTTGAGTACAAAAATAGTATAACATTCCTAAGGCGCACATTTGGAACATCATTTTAGTACAATTTGAGTACATTTATAGTAGACAAATTTGTACTATATTTGTACTAAAACTGTACTATAATTGTGTTCCAAATGTGCATCTCAGGAATGTTGTACTAGAATTGTTCCATTTTTTTCCAGGGTATAACTTCAGAAGTATATCATTTCTCTCTAGGACCAGAGAGCTTTGCGTTTGACTCCAATTGGAGTGTTGCGAAGTATCTAAGCAGAAGCAGACTAACGATTGGCTACAAGTGCATAAATAAGACACAGCTACACTAAGAAATCAAACCTTACCATGTCACCAATCCTAACGATGACCTCCCGTCCGCATTCCGAGTTATCAACGATGACTTCAAAATCACGTTCTTTCGAAACAACCATCTTGTATTGGCAGTTGCCATGGAAATCATACAATACACCATCAAACGTGAGGAAATGGTCTCTGCTGACACTACGACAGAAGCCTTCACCTACAATATCATGGATTTATAGAGAAAAATAAACTTATAATGATTAACCCACAGATTAAAGAAAGTCCAGATAGGAAACTTGTCTATTTGCACCCTAAAAATCCGGCTAAGTTAGGGGATTGCGCCACGCGGGTGCCATGTGTGGACCGACGCTGCGCGAGTGCGTAGTGACCCACCTCTGCGTTCAGCCTCGCGCTACTATTACTTGACTACAATGCAATATGTATCTTACATTTTGCCGCTATATGATCCTTCTATCTCACAGAGGTCACCAGATAACCCAGCAGGACATTTGCAGATATAGCTATTAGGATCAGTCATTTTTGGGTGGGTGTACAAACCGGAGGGAGAGGGTGTGACAGAGCTTCATCCATCAATCTTACCTTCAATCTCACACAAGTCACCAGAGAACCCGGCAGGACATTTGCAGACATAGCCATTTAGATCAGCCATTGGTGTGTGGGTGTGTAGGGTTGATGCGGAGGGGACGGAGGGGCCTATGAATTAATCTTACCTTCACTTTCACACAAGTCACCAGAGAACACGTCAGGACATTTGCAGGCATAGCCATTTAGATCAGCCATTGGTGTGTGGGTGTGTAGGGTTGGTGTGGAGGGGACGAAGGGGCCTATGAATCAATCTTACATTCAATTTTGCACAAGTCACCAGAGAACCCGGTAGGACATTTGCATGCATAGCCATTTAGATCAGCCATTGGTGTGTGGGTGTGTAGGGTTGGTGTGGAGGGGACCAAGTGTCCTATGAATCAATCTTCACTCAAGTTACCAGAGAACCAGACAGGACATTTGCAGACATAGCCATTTAGATCAGCCATTGGTGTGTGGGTGTGTAGGGTTGGTACATGGTGTGGAGGAGACGAAGGGGCCTATGAATCAATCTTCACACAAGTCACCAGAGAACCTAACAGGACATTTGCAGACATAGCCATTTAGATCAGCCATTGGTGTGTGGGTGTGTAGGGTTGGTGTGGAGGGGACAAAGGGGCCTATGAATCAATCTTACCTTCAATTTCACAGACGTCACCAGAGAACCCGGCAGGACATTTGCAGACATAGCCGTTTGGATCAGCCATTGCTTTTCTCATACACAAACCATTATTCTTGCATGGTAGTGATGCACATGGGTTATCTAAAAAAGAGAATTGCGACAAAATAATCCTGAAATTAGTTTACACATGCTGTAAGTATAGATGATTTAGTCCCATTCAACCTACCATAGTGACAGCATAATCGTTACCAAAATCATGGAAAAAGGGGTCGTTTTGAGGAAATGTCCACAAAATTAAAAAAAGGGGTGTTTTTTAGCATAAATGTCCGTGAAATTGAAAAAAAAAGGGTATTTTTCCAATTCTGTGGAAATTTGAAATAAAAACTCGGAAGTTAAATTACGGAAACAAAATATCATTTTCCACTCTGTTCTGCAAAATTGACAAACTTTGCTATAAATTTGATGTGTTGCGTACTGAATTGCGTCGTAATATTCATTCAGTGAGATGCGCCCGTAAATCACGAAAATGGTTTCTAGCAGTCGCAGTGTTTTTGGCTTTCAAAGATTAGTAAAAATGACTGAAAAGGGAGAATTAGATCCCAATTTAAGAATTGGTCATGTGCAGGAAGTCACCAAGAAAGGAATTAATCAACAATGCAGGTATAATATCATGACAGTCGGGACCACAGTTGACAGCAAAAGTTTGGATTTGACGTTTACAATACAACAGTCATGACAGTGTCGTCAGTGATGTACATTGGACCCCCGGATGGACCATGGAACTGAGTTTGAAATTTGGTGTCTGCTATATTCTCAGCCGTTTGTGAGTTCATTAAATATATTTCACAAATGGTTGGAGAATTTCGTAGTTAACCAGATATTATCTTCAAGTTCATACATGAACTAGTGACAGGGGCATGTCTTGGCTGATTCATGCATATTGTACAACAATATGCAACTAGGAGCTGATCCCATGGACTAGGTATGTAAAAAGAAATATCCACCATCACAATGGCAAAGAACCTACTGAGTTATTTCAAAACAAATAGTGATTCTATAAATTAGTAAAAAAACATGTTATCCTTGAAATGTTAAAATAGGGGTAAATTTGAAAATGTGTCCTCAGAATTTTAAAAACAGGGGTGTTTTAAAGTACCATTTTGTCCTCGTTTTGGAGTAAAATAGGGGGTAAAATTTTACTTTTTGTCCTTGAAATTGACTGAAAAGGGGGTAATTTTAAGTTTTAGTAACAGTCATGTGCGTATATCGTATTGTTTGCCAGTGTTTTTTTGCAATAAATCCTTTGTCACACTGCAATAAGTTCCAGTTCAATGCACACACAAGGTTCCTATAACTTCCTATCAATAATGTATCATGAGTGTACCATAACATTTTCCTTCTGTCCAACGAAACTATATGACCAATCAAGAAGATGCTAATATCATTGGATAGGTTAGGACCTTGGCAGGAGTAAAATACAAAGGGCAACTTCCGTATGATAGATATTGAACACCTGAGGGCTTCATCAATGCTTGACAATAGGCCAATTTTGTATGAATTTTGCTCTTTTTGTATACAAGACAGGAAACTTTGGGATGTATCAGCAGCCTGTCAGATGAAATTAAAACATATATTTGGATTTTCTGTCCATATTTCGAAAAAAGAATATGTTTTGTAATAGAAATATGAAAAGGGGAACATGTAGAATTCATTATATTTTATTCTATGGTCAAATGTTTACAAAAACACACTATTTCACCCCATGTTGAAGGATAAGCACAATGCTGAAAAGCTTTTAACTTGGAAACGAAGGGTCGGAATCAATCAAAAATATCAGTATATATATGTTGCACTCTTCTTTTAATTTAACTAGAAAAAAAGCAAGGTTTTTGTCACATCAAAATCATGAATTAATTGCACCTTTAATAATGCAACTTTTGGTTTTGATGCAACCATGTTTCAGTCCTTGATATAATGCTTACCATCACACCCAAGGACTTCAAACCGTAGACCACCTTCACTGCCTTTAGGATACACGTGTACAAAGCGCCCTCTTACTGCATTAGGGAAATAGTTGATGACATCAGAATTGGCATCTACATTACCATCAAACAGCTAAAAGACAAAAACATGTTGACAATGATAACACATGGTAAATAGTCAAAATACATACTGCAGATCTGAGCGGTAACCTGATTCTCAAGAATTTCTCTGGACTGACCTTAAAATACTTCCAGGTCATTACAGGTGAGTTTTTAAAAAATCTGGAAACTAACGACAGAACGTAAGGTATGGTATGATATTCAGCCAATGAGAAGAAACTTGCACTTTGTTTTGCAGACAACATTGGGCTACATGTATGATGACTTCACAAATTTTAAGATATACATTCTGTTGCAGGTTTCATTTATTAAAATATACCAGAAAGAGCTGAAATATGTGGATCAAACTTGTTTCTTTATCCATGTTGACAGCTAATCATGGAATTAACAACAGTACACTAAGTATAGCTAAGTATCAAAGTATATAACCAAGTTTAGTGTTGACTTGTTGTTGCCAAGATAGTGGATCACCTCATATTTAAAGTGGGCTCTCTTTTCCAAAGATGGAATGTATTCATAGGTAGAGAATTCCAGATGCAAGGTGCTGATGGAACAACAGATCTCAGGTGGTTAACTAAGTTGGAACAAGGTAGTTGGAGATCTAAGTTATGGGATCTATCAGAATGCCAATCAAAGATGAGGATTTAATTGTAGATGCTCGGGGAGGCGTTAACAAAGAAGTTCTGGGGCCTCTCCATAATACATATGATGTAACAATGTGAGGACTCCATTATTTCTCTTTGGGATTCCATTGGTCTAGTCCAGAACTGGCTGTATTTCTGGTGTTGACAATAGATCTTTAGATCACAAGAAGTCTGGAATGAAGATCAAGATGATCAATATATCCGAAGTTAATGACTCACCTTTTTAGCGCCATCTTCTTTGATAAAAACCTCATTGATTCCATCATCACTGTATGCCACTTCAAACTGCGTAAACCATCTACTCTCAATTTCTTCCTTCAACTGTTTCTCACCGGAACAATTACCTCCTCCACGACCCTGGGTCACTATTCCTGTTAGCGTTGACATTTCACCAAGGTCAACCCGTATCCATGGTTCTGTATCTTTCGGCACCGGCATCCATCCAAAGTGGTTTGGATGTGGATCATCACAGTCGGTAAATCGTGCATGATATGGCGCGGTGTATTTATTGTCCGGATCGTTGCTGGAAGCGCTGTAATGCTTATTAGGTAAATCGTCAACCAGTTTGTCTGAACAGGATACTAGATATTCATAGGAAAAAAGAGTTTCAGAAATTATGGACTAATGAAAAAAAGAGAGAGTAATAACTATGTATTCAAACATGCTACTGAGTTGTTCATCACAAATCAACAACGATGCATTCATGCGTCCGCATATTTTTATTGTGTGAGGGCAGTTTTAGCCACCTGTGCATGATAAAAAAAATATGGTAACACATTGGATTCAGAGTTGTTGATTCATGATAAACAACTCTGTAGCATGTTTGAATACCTATCAACAACAAAAATCTTCCTGAAAACATATCTAAATGTTTTCAAATTAACACTTACTTAGTAAAATGCTATTTTGTCAATGTTTGTTGCTTTGCTGTTTTAAATTGCTCCCAAGCACCGTACTTAAAAGTGCCTCACGCGCAATGAACAGTGCTCCGAATTATATGTACTGCGTAAACGCACTTCTGTAAACGCCGTGCCATGCGTGACATACTAATTTGAATATCAACTGTGTGTTCATCAAATATCAACAGTGGTGTACTATAGCATAATGTGATACAGTGAGTTGTTGAATTTATGCTTTTCAATGATAGAGTATGGAACTTTTTCCATAGAGGCATCCTAGCCCAAACTAATCTTAATTCTTTCACTCCGGCGGCTCGCAAAAGCATGCACGATTTTCCATTTTGATGCAATTTTTTCAAATAGCTCTAAAACAAAAACTACAATCCCAAATTGGATGAAAATTCGCCAGCAAGCAGTTGAAACAAAGAGCTATTGAACGTCATCATTTTTATTAGGAAAGAGACCAACCCTGGTGCACTACGCTTATCGCATGCTATCATAAAGTTAGGTCTCTGTGAGCCGCTCAGAGCAACTTTCCGGCGAAATAGATGGGGAAAATTTTATTACGGAGTGAAAGAGTTAAGGGGCCTGTTAACCCGGCCGTTTGTTCGGTAGCAGAATTTAGTTTTTCTGCATTTTCTGATACTTCAGCATGTTACCTTTTATTACAGACAATAAAATACTACAAAACAAAAGTTTTAAACTTATTTATAGGTAAAATTTGACATTTTACAGTAAAATAAACACGTGGCTGGTGGCGGGAAATTACGGGCATAACTACGCGTCCTATATTTTGCGTTTAAGTTGCGTGTTTTGATGTGCGTGACTTTTTGCGCGGTAACAAGTACTGCGTGCGCGGGTGAACGCGTTGCGTTATGTTCTTGCATGAGCACATTTGTTAAAATCCCGCAATAAACTTGTCAATATTGTAAACAAAGACCAAATAATTGAACATTGGTATTTTAGATTTCTTTCAATATTTACCAAATAAGGAGCTTAAATTCGGATCTGAAAGTTGAGTACAATACTTACCAATAATATCAATTACATAATAAGTTTTATTGTCCGATTCCCAAAGTTAAGACCTCAAAATTCATGGATTTTAGGTCAAAATGTGCGATTTCTTCATTAAACATGGGATTTCTCCATATCAGTTTTGATGAAAAAACATCATTTTTACGGGAAACGTAACTAAAAAATCTAAAAAGTACAAGGAAAGATTTTTCAACCATTATGTACAGTATATCAAAATCTAGGATCGCGTTTCTCATTTTTCAATTTAAGGTCCTAAAATCAAAGATATTCATTAATTTCTATCAAAATTGATGCAGATAAATGTCGGAAACGGTACATTTAACATGGTTTTTATTATATTTCGAAAAATTCGGCTTCATTTAAAAAAGTAAAAAATGCGATCCTAGATAATTGTGTGCAGTTTCCAAAAATATATAAGTGATAAAATGGCAGTAACAATTTTTTTAGTTACCTTTCCCGTTTCATGTGTAGGCAAAATCACTGCTTTTTGCTATTTTTTACCAAATATGGTCATTTTTGAACCAAACCTATAGCATAAACAGATTCCTTGTCAAATTTCCTTTCTAGAAATGTATACTTTTTTATATTGTAACTTAATATTTTTAGACTTATAAGCCAAAAAAGAAAGTCAAAATAAAAGCCTTAACAGGCCCCTTAAAATCACTTAATCTTGTGTTTAGAAATTTTTAAACTGCACAAATAGGTTTGGGTATACTCCAGCAACAGAAGGGTATTTTGACTGAGAACTGCATCCATTAATTTTGCCAGTCAAGCGCTATATTGCTTGCGCATGCATAATTTGGCCGTAAAATGTAAGATATGTATTGCATTGTAGTCAAGTAGTGGAAGCACTTGACCAGAACGCAAAGCTGTGTCACGATGCTTTCACATAATGTTTTTTCAAGCGTGACGCAATCTCCTTACTTAGCCGAATTTTGAGATTGCAATTAGTCTTGTTAGCTATCTATCTGTACTTTCTATAATCTATGGGTTTGGTTGGAGTTTCCCAGTTAAAATTTGGGTACAAGCTCTTATTATGTTACCCCTTTATTGCTAAAACTGCAATTAGTTTTTTGATAAACCTTGAACCATTTTGTCTATTAAGAGGATACCAAGTAGTTTTGGGAAGCTACGGGTAATCAAATAGGTCATATTGATAGAGTACGATATTTTTCCATAGAGGCAACTTAGTTCTTGAATTTATCAGATTTTACAAAAGAGTTCAACCCTGTTCATCTAATCCTCTCTGTGTATTTGTTTGACCTCATGAAAGGTTAATGTTAGGCTACAGTCATTATTTGGTTTATATGCAACTAAGATACATCACTCAGAAGTATGATTGGGTTTGGGAAAATATCTTGGTTGTTGTAACAAATCCTAAAAACTGCTTGAAATTATACCCAAATCAGGCTAAAAATAAATAAAATGGTGAAAATTTTCTAAAACCTAACAAATGCCTATCATTAAGTCAGTTTTTCAATGTGCGACATTGTACTATTTACTTAGAAATAAACCAGTTAATTTTTTTTACCAAAAGAGATTTTTGCAATGAGATTAGATGAGATGACAATTCAATTTAGGTGTCAAAAGATCAACACATTAGGCAAAACAAAAAAACAAGTTTGTTTCCTGTGGGCCGCGCGCATTTCGTTTTGGCGTCATATATTTGCTCATTTCATTTATTTATTTGATATTTAAGAAAACAAAAACAAAAATAGCCAATTTGATAAAAAGAACGGGGGAAATTACAAAATTATTACTAAAGAAGTGTTTTTTTTTTCCAACAAACAATCAAAACCGCACAGGTTTCTTACTAAAAATTCATCACCCATGCAGATTTTCAATGAAAATTTGCTTTATAGCACCTCTTTAAAAAAATTAAAAAATTAAAATAAAATTAAAAAACGCATTTCGCATTTAGGTTTTTTGACCACCCACAGGAAACAAACTTGTTTATTTTTTTTTGCCTTAGAGGTAAGGGGCAACATTCTTTTGTGTTAATCTGTTGGTAAGGGGCAGCCTTCAGAAAGGCTCTTTTCAGAGCCACCACAATCTCACAGAGGTGATCTGCTTTCAACACTGTTGGCAAGTGGCAGCCTACAGTGAATGACAAATGCGATTCATCAATGGGAAGTGAAGTCCCACATGTCTTTATAATAATATTTGTCCTGAAGAGGTCAGAGATACTTCTGACGAAAGCTTGACAGTTCAAAACTTGTCAGAAAGCGAACCCGTTAAAATCTACCAATTGTTATGAATTCCCGTCGTAAAAGCCTTTCTCAAAATTAAAAAAAAAATATTTAAAAAAACAAATCAATTTAGTTGTTTGCTTTGGAAACACCAGCGGCATTGAGGTCATCCATTTGTGACTACCTCATGTTCTCCTCTTTATATCATTAAACCTATACTTACATGCAGGTGTATCTTCATTATCATGAGCTGAAAAAATAGAATAGAAAAAAAAAATAATTAAAAAAATAGGCTTTAAAAATACAATATTGTAGCTAAAATATTGATAAAACAAGAACATTAATTAATAAAAAAAACAAAAAACAAAACCAAGAGCCGAGTGTTAAGAATACATTAAAAAAACAAAAACAAAAACCCAAGCCCAGCATATGAAATGGCAACACAAGTTCTTGTAACACAAATTGCCAAACTTAACACAGTTAGTTTTGATTACTTCTTTGCATGTAAGATTTGTCCTATTCAATAAGATAAGATCTAACTGAAGGGATTAAAATGATACATATCTTTAAAAAAAGTCTCCTGGCACCTTCCATGGGCTTGGGTGAGTTTTTCAGGGGTGTGAGTTGCCACATTAATTCAAAACCAAAAGGATTGAAATGTCTAAAATAGTCTTCCAGTAACTGCAGAAAATTCTTGGGTAATTCAAATGAAAAATGTGTATTCGGATAAAAAATGGAACTCCCAAAGCGCCCTGGTTTTTGTATTCATTTATATATATCCAGGTACTCACCATGTATATCAGTATAAATGGAGAATGCAAACTTATTCATTTTGTTTTTCATTTATATATGTCCAGGTACTCACCATGTATATCAGTATAAATGGAGAATGCACACTTATTCATTTTGCTATCAAATCGTACTTCATCCCCATACTCCAATTCATTGAAATTCCCAATCAAATTATTGTTCTTCCACAAGCACTCCGTATCGCTAGCGCCATCTTCCGTTGAATACAGCGGATTCCGCACAAATGTAAAGCCTATAACATCGTGTCTTCTTACGGGTATCCAGGGTTTGATAGGTACTTGGTAGGCTTTATCAGGTTCTGAAGCTGGTATGTATGTACACCCAACCAGCATATACTTGTATTTATCGGTAGCTCCTTCACCTGATTGGGGGCGCCAGATGCACGCTTTGAATGGTTCTTTTCGGGCAGCCATGTAATGCCATTTTGATACGTATCCGTTGCATGCTATTGGAATACTGGTAAGAAGGACGGACCAGTTGTCGGTGGCGATGTGAGAGCGTTTGTGTGCGCCATAGCCTAACTGAGTCTGACATTGCTCTACAAAAATAGAAAGAAAATGACAATCTGAATTGTATTCAAGTATATCAATACAATCTGAATTGTATTAACAGTAGCGTACAGCACAGGGGCCTATCTGGCAAAATATTGCCCAGGAAAAACAGTAAGGCAATGGAAACATTAGGAAGGACAAGAAAAACCATAGAACTAGAAGGGGGTGTAGAAAATTGGGAAGAATCCAAAAATGACTGTGAAATGAAGGTAGAGTGAGTTATTCCCTGCAGGGCCTTTTCTCCTCTGATCAATACAGAAACCTAGTGCTTCCATTTGTAAGACTATTTTGTTTTTTCCATCCTGTAGGTTTTATTCTTAGGTATCTGGCCTTTATTGGAGAAAAGAGGTTTCTGAAACACACAAACAGATTCAACCTCACCATAAAACTTACTTCTACAACCCAACACTTCCATTCTTAATGCTACATTGTTGTTCCAAGCTGTAGGCTTTATTCTCAGGTATCTGGCCTTAAGTGGAGAAAAGAGGTTTCTGAAACACACAAACACATTCAACCTCACCATAAAACTTACTTCTACACCCTAGCACTTCCATTCTCAATGCTACATTGTTGTTCCAAGCTGTAGGCTTTATTCTTAGGTATCTGGCCTTTATTGGAGAAAAGTCGTTCCTGACGACAGAATTTGTGTCGTGGTTAGCACGGAACTGTGAAACAAAAAAATGAAAGTAGAATTGGATTTTGAAAAGGTTATCCTAAAACCTGTTAACATAATTAAAAATTCAACTTATAATTATCAACAAACACTTAATAAAATAATAAGTGTCAACATTTTTAATGAATATAACTAAACTCTGGCATCCTGTCTTAGAATCTTCTGATCTATTTTGCTTTGAACTTTAAAAAATAAGATCTTTTGGAAAATTGCAAATTTGACCTATTTAAGTAATATAATAAAAAGTCAAGTTAAATATCACCATTACTGAAAACTGCCACTAAACATTTGTTTCTTGATTTCAAAAAGGTACGAATGTTCAAAATTTTAGTTTTATTGTAGCAAAAGGAATATTTTGCCTGAATCATATAATCAAGTGAATGACTTTATGAAAATCATCTAACATGTTTTTGTTCCATCTTTTATCATTCAATTCAATCATTTTTTACCTGTTTTCCGCCGTTATTGTTGGTCAATTGTTCCCATTTGTCACCATCATTGCTGACATGTAGATGAAATCGGGTGACAAATTCATTACTAGACTCTTCATCCTCAGCCTCAGGATTCGCTTGTCCCTGTGTCATTACCCCACTAATTACTTGGTCATCACCTGTGTAAGAGATGGTACAAGAGGGGTTTTCAATAAATTTGTAGTCTGAGCTATTTTATAAGTGTGTATGTTAATTTCAATACAAAGGTTACAAAAATACCATCTTACTAAGACCCCATTTTGACCTTCCTTGAGCCATACACCATGTACAGGTTTGGTATTAGTTCTCTAAGCTCCATCACCCTTAGGATGGGCAAAGTGAAGACCACTGTTGACCGATGCTGTGAGGTCCTTATTTAGTATATACTCAATAAATCTTGAAGAATTCAACAAGCAGCCGATTAACGCACATAAACCATTATGACCACACGGAGAAGTAAATTAGTCCATATTTTCTGAATCATAACAACGTACCCAACCTTAATGAATATTCAAATAAACGTATATTCAAGATTTATCCATGTTGTAGTAACAAAATTTGTCAAAAGTAATACCAAAATCATGAATGATTCAAGTACAAAAATATTAATATGCAGTGATTTGATCTTAATCAATCCTAAGTAATCATTTCTAGTCTCTTACACAATAAGACAATGTTGTATAATACAAGGGATATAGTACGGATTTCGTAACAGAGTCTGATTGCGTGTTGCACACTTCAAGGTTTATAGAGTATAGACCTAATTCACATGCAGGGTTCAGGGCCATCCAGCACACCAGATATTTGCATTTATATGCAACAAGGCTCTGCACACTGTCTATACTGTCCAAAAAGCTTGTGTGCATTTCTATACTAAAGATGCAAATTCAATATACCTCACATTAAATTTGCATTATCCAAAGAATGAAGCTAGATTTTATTCAAAACCTGTCTTACCTAGATCCACTTTGAGGAATATATCACGAGCGTCTTCATCGGTATCAGCCCTCCAAGCACTCTCACCATTGAGTCGGGCTAAATGAGGATCACTGCCGGCCGACGCTGTGATGAACTTATCCCGTATGAACCCATTTGCAAGACCTAATTCAGTTGGATTTGCACAAACTAAAAAAAAAAATGGATGATGTAAGAGAAAAAGAAACATTTATTTAAATATGCATTTTATTTAGACCCTAATGATCTCCAAGTGCTCTTGCTGATGGGATTGAAAAGTGACGATCACTACAAGCCAATGCTGTAATCTTACCCAGCATGAACCCGAGTGTTAACACAAGAGTGACATGAACGGACAAATGTCTCTTGGCGGAATATACATTAGGTGATAAATATGATGAATTTTTCAGCAAAATTTCCACAATATTTGGTAGTTGACTGTTATTACCAAACATACCATGTACATGTAAATCATCTACAAATAAAATTTTGAAATTTTGTCCCATCACCTTTTAACTTTAACTTTTAACTTTAACTTTTATTAGGGTTTTACGACACATCAACACTTCTGTGTTATTTAGTGTCAAAACAGGTTTTTTTCATAAAATTTC
>JXSR01S040336.1:39281-50604 GCA_000969725.1 Ophiothrix spiculata | reverse complement strand
CGCTTGGATTCTTGTATGGCAGTCTCAATCCTGATGGGATTTTATTCATGATCACTTACCAGTAAATGCTCTCCGACTTGCTTGATATCTACGGTCGGATTCTTGTATGGCAGTCTCAGTCTTGATGGGATTTTATTCATGATCACTTACCAGTAAATGCTCTCCGACTTGCTTGATATCTACGCTTGGATTCTTGTATGGCAGTCTCAGTCCTGATGGGATTTTATTCATGATCACTTACCAGTAAATGCTCTCCGACTTGCTTGATATCTACGGTCGGGTTCTTGTATGGCAGTCTCAGTCCCATTTTATTCATGGTCACTTTCAGACCTTTCAGTTCATACTCCTGTTTGTGAAAAAAAAACACATGAAAAACAAATTCAGAATTGGTGAAAATATTGGCATTTTTAATCCAAAGTTAAATATGAAACATAACATTTTTAGCATATAACATTTGAACTTGAATTCACTGAACATAGACTACAGGGTTAGTACACTTTTTCATTTACAAAATTCAAGGACTTTCAAGGACTTTTCCAAGAATAATTCAAGGACTTTTCCCCTTATCAGCCGTGCCCGGCGGAATATTTGTCAACAAATAAAATAAATTTGTTTTCGCTCATTTTTGCATAAAAATAATTGCATGGTAAATTCTGTTGACATATTAATTTTTAACATTTCTGAAATTCAAAAATTCCAGGACTTTCAAGGACTTTTTTTGATAAAGTCAGTTTTTGAGGACTTTTAAGGACTTTCAAGGATCCGTACTAACCCTGGACTAGTACCTGCCCTGGATATCTCATACCTGTCAAGTCTCCCGATTTAGGCGGGAGTCTCCCAATTTTAAGCAGCCCTCCCGACCTCCCGATCGGGTAGCCATATTTTCTGCTTTTTAAAAAAATCTTCCGATTTCTCACGCATTGAAAAAAATCTACCGCAATGTTCCGCTAACGTGTATTACAGACCGCGTACACGGTACATTTTGTTAAGAGATTGAAAAATGAGATCGCTTTTAGTGAGTCGTATGTACTCTTTTGAAAACCCTTTTTGTCCGTTTTCAGTTTGCAAAAACTAGGTAAACGTTTTTTGGGTGTACCTTCTGGGCCTCATATGTCAGTTGCCCATAAACGTTACTCATAAATTTAAGTGATTACAGACGTCTCCCACATCAGGAGTTGAAAATGTTGACAGGTATGATATCTCATGAAGTTTTACAACTCATAAATCCCCATATATAAGATCATATCAGCTGTGTGGATAATTTTGGTAGATTAGTTCAATTTTGTAGATAAAAAGTAAACTTGCAACAACTTTATGTAAAGACATCAAAAAAGAAGGAATGAGATATCGACATTAATAACAATTAATGATAACGGTTTATTTCAAACTATTATCGTGACCCACGTGTCAAATTTCACACTATAAAACACACTTAAACAAACACAATGTAATTTGTACTCCATAGCTTCGAATATGGTCACAATACTTTGTACGAACAGCTACGAACAGTGTGTGGTCCGTCTTAAAGGATCACATTTAGCAAGCAAAGTGAGCAGCGAGGGCATCGCTCATTGCCCGAGGTCCTTCTAGACGGACTAAACACTGTTCGTATGAAGTATTGTGACCATAGTCTGTATCAGTCCAAATATCGCAACACTGAAACAAGTATATGAATACAAATAACCCCCTTGTAGGCAATGAGGATAAAGTGCATAACTTTTTGGGAACTGTATTTGTTTGAAGCTTACTATTAAGGTTTTTACAAGCTCTATATCTTCTAATACTTAAATAATCATAACTGTGCTGATTTTAGCGATGCATTTTCACCTAGATTTGAATCAGGGACTTCCAATCTCCAAAACCTATGACCACTAACAAGCCAGCACTATGGGTGAAAGGTTTAGGAACCAGCAGCTATGAAGCCATCCAAAACTTTCAACAAACCATTAATAAAGTGAAAAACAGTCATATGGTAAAAGTCCATGTGCTTTGTCTCGTAATGCAATCACTCACAAACACATATTTCACTGCATCACTGCACAAAATACCCACGGCCACCACATACACATTGTATGAGAAAAATAAAGAAATGGGTGATATGAATATTAATACATTAAATTCATGCGATAGCTATTCATTGAATGGAAAGAGAGGATGTTGCTTTTGTTAAATACATATTCACTTGCGTGCAAATCACCTTTCTAAATGGCCTGGCCAGATAAGGTGTAAGTACAGTGAGCCCTCTTTTAACCTAAACTGGAGTCTAAAAATGCTACCTTAATTCATGTGTTCTGGCAGTAGTCCAAAGGGTTGTGTTTTTGCAATTTGCATAATAATCATAGCTCAGGCATAAACATATTCGGTATGTCTGAAAGGAATCAATTCTGGCCAATCTAACATATGGAAACTTTTGATATCAAAAGCGCTCCTTGTAAAATGCCTATTTTACGCACAGTCAACGCTCCACTGCTCACAGAAGTAATTGTAAACAAACCATTCCAAAATTGTGTGTGAGATAAGTGGACTGTTCCATTACCGCTCACGGTACTGGAACATGTGTTATGTTGATGTGCAATGAACATAATTGTTTGTTACGTACAAAATTATAGGTAAAAATATTGATATACCGTTATCTATAATATTTACACGATTAGGCGTTTATAAGCTAATACATGTATAAACATCAAAATAATCTATCATCTCATCGTTGTTTTATAACAAGAAGTTGTCAATTTAATTGCAAACTCCCAATTTCAAGCCATGTCTATTCAATTCAATTGAGGCCTAAGCATACTTGGTATTCAATCACTTCATGTCGGCGAAGGTAATATATTTTACCTGAGATTTCACTCTTTTTCCAAACATAATTCAAACCATACTGAAAACATTTTCGTTTATATACTATGTGGAAATAATAAAAGTCAAAAAGTATACAAAAATTAGTTTACAAAGCCACGAAAATGAACACAGAAGTCAACTAATATCTCGACTAATATATTCCGAAGGCTCATGCAGTGGCACGCGAGCACCAACCCACCACGTAGTATAAAGTGCACAGGAAATGTCACGGTAGGCTGACAGCTTACCCACGCTATCCTTCCCGTAGTAACAGGTTTTTCTATTGGCTATTTTTTCTCTTCTTGATTTGACGGGTGTTACCAACATCCAATCATAATGATTTTGGTATCAATAGTTAGGTAATAAACTAAGCCACAATCACTTTTGTAAGAAGAGTTTAGGTGGCAGTATACCCATTAAAATACCGGTTTTATTTGGTGCATTTTGCTAATTTCAGGCAATTTACACACAGAATGATCATAAAACTACTTACTTTGTGTTTTCTTTTGCAAATTGACGGATGATAATTATCACTGACATTTCTAAAAGTCTGTTCAAAATATGTAGTTTAAATCTGTAGCAAATTGATGTGATAAAAACCCTATTTTTTGTTCAAATTCATTAGGTATCAAGAGCAAATGAGTCACATTTTACAATATGCTACAATATCACAAACAAAACACCATACCGTTGTTCCAAGTTGGACCTCCACTTTCTTCTCTTCTGGATAATAGGAGACTTCAAAGTCCGGGCCTTGCCCTTTCACACCACAGTTCTTGGCTAGTATATGACGGCATGGCCCCTTGGATGCTTGTAGGTCAAAAAATTGGCCGTCAAATCTATGGACGTGACGGTTGCTATACATCCTGCACCAACCTTTATAAAATAATTGATTACACACTTGAAATGAAATTCGGATATTAAACTTAAATTTGTTTATATAGATTTTCAGCAAATTTTGTTATCTACTTTTATTTGGATTTTAATTATTCGCTGCTGAGTTACATAGCAAAAACCATTTCTAAAAAAAAAGAGGGCCCTTAAATCAGTATCCCCTTATTTACATATAGGAGTAACTTACTTTGACTGACGGTGCAAGTCTTTCCAGAGTGCCCTGTTATAGAGCAATCACACTTGAAACTTGTCCCTGACAGATAGCACAAACCGTTGTTCTTGCATGGGTTGAGGGCGCAGTCTCCCCCAACTGTCTTTGTTGCAAGTCCAGTTGTTGTTTTCATGCAGCGATAACGAATGTCTGAAACTTTGATTTGCCCTGGGCATGGATCATTTGGAGATGTTACTGCTAGTGTTTCCAGATCAGAGTTAGTCTGTGAAGAGATTAAAAATAGGAAAATATAGAAAAAGAAAGAATTGATTAAATAAAAATGATTTTTTTTTTGTCATTTTGGCCTATTTTTGGCCCATTTTTGGCAATATTTAAAAAGGTAAGTCAAAAATTAAGAAAATGAGAAATGAGTTCCTAGACATGTGTTTCTACATTCTAAAAAGCACGAGACGTCCAACTTCTATTTTTGTAAATTTTAGTTAGGTTGTTTACAAATATATTGGGCCAAGAAGGATTTTTGGACCTTTGGTCCAAAATCTTACATTTTGGTCCAAAACTGACATAACCATCATCTTCTACATGCAAATCCACATCTAGAAATGTATACTGTTATATGGATTTAATTATCGGTTACTGAGTTACAAAGCATGAACTATTTCTGAAAATGAGGGGGTTGACTTTACTCTTAAGCTTATTTCCACTGGGGAGAGAATTCCTGTAAAGGAGTTATGAGCTGTTAATCTAAAAATAGCAATATCCAAATACACATAAATGCAATAATTGCACATAAATTTAATTGAACTACACAAAGAATTATTTAAACCAAGAGTACCAAGGGTAGCCCAAAAAGCATTAAAAAAACTTATTTCCATTGGGGTCCTAAGGAAATGAGGAAAAGGGAGTGCATGGAAGAACAGGAAAAAAGTGATGAAACACTAAAACAAGGAAACCAGCGGACAAGCTCAAATATTTGATTCCCTGGCAAACAACACTATTTGGTTTTGAGGTCGTATCACATGAGGCCGAAGTGATATATGCAGTCTTGTACCACCCTTCTAATCTACACTGTCAAAGAATTCGACAGACTTTTAAAAATAAACCCTTGACTTACCAGACTACAGGAGTTCTTGCCTTGGCATTTACGCAGCAACAAGGCGAATGCCATCTGGGATTTGCAGGCGTTAGCTGAGCCATAGAAGACATACTGTAGATCTATCACATGGCCAGTGTCACATTTGATGTTGCCTGGCAATGAGGACATCTCTGTATGAAGAAAGAAAATATTGAAAAACAATAATGCGCAAGTAATTCAAAGAGATGTAGATAAAAGTGCAGGATGGGACTTGTCGCCAAGGAATGGTTACAGACTTGAAAATCGAATCAAGATTTGCTGATGGATGGTAACGACCTTCAGCGACAACAAGTGACGGCAGGTACCGACCTTGGCTGATGTAAAGGAACGAAGGCTGACAATTGGTCATGGAGGGTTGCTGTGGCCAACAAAATCTGAACTTTTTAAAAATATTGTGATGACATAAAACTATGTGTGATTTCGTTCAGATTTTGTTGGCCAACGCAATTATCCGTGACTCATTGTCAACCTTTGTTCCTTTAAGTCAGCCAAGGTCGCTACCAGCCATCACTTGTTCATGAGTTGTCACTGAAGGTCGTTACTTGATTTAACTTTCAAGTACGTTACCATCAACGACAAGTTGTCACAGTGTAAACCCATCCTTAGGGTTTGGCTCGCATTTCATTGGCGTAGCCAGGGGGGTGCGGAAGGGCTGCGTTCACCCCGGGGGTTTACAACGAAAAAAAAAAATGGGATAGAGAAAAAAGAAATAAAAATAAGGGGAAAACACAACAAAAAGAGGGCGCAATAGTCCTACTTACTAGTAATAACAGGGTAATAATACATTTGGCGACCCGTTTGATATAGGCAGGTGCCCCTAGCGGCCCTGGACCCGTCGCCAGTTTTGGAATAGAATTCATTGCGCACCCTGGGGTATACAATCCTTGCTACGCACTTGCATTTGGATAAAATGGTTATGTGTATTCAATGATGATATCCTTCGTATAAATCATAATATCCTGCACAATCAAAACACATTTTCCTACTTTGATTTCACAGTTTTAGACCCATTCAAATGCAACAATTACAAGATTGTTTAAAACTTGAAAACATCTGCTTACCTTTTGTACAGAAAGACAAGAACCTCCATTTTGCTTCTTCACCTTTGACCCCAAAGTACTGGACAGAAATAGCTTTTTGGCCATTAATGTTTGCCTCTACAATCTTTTGCGGTTGATCAATGCGGCCCACCACTAGTCCTTCATCATTATAGGTGACCCACACGGTAGTTTCGGTCGTTGGACTGAACGCCCCTAAGTCCCCTCTTCCTATTGGCTGAAGTTCATTGCACCTCCCATGGCTGCAGTACTGGACTTCAACAAAGTTGCTCTTGAATACTGTAAAAGTCAGTGGAAATAATGAACACATTTATAAAATAAAGAAAACACACAATAAATGTAAAATTCAAAACTGTGAACAGAAAAAGATGTAATTTGATAATAACGAAACATTTTAAAACTCTAAATTTATCCTTGTGCCAATTTGGTCTATATTTGGTAAAACCAAGATGATCTGCACCCGACCATACTGGGAAATAAATTATTCCGTATTTTCTGATCATAACAATGTACCAATTAAATCTTGCCGAATATTCAACGTTCAGTATGTTCAAGGTTTGTCCATGTGGAAGCAACAAAATTAGCCAAAAATAATACCAAATTCATAAAAGATTCATGTACAAATCAAAATGCAATAATGAAGTCTTAATAAATCCTAATCAATCTTTGCTTGTCTCTTACACAATACAAAAATCCCAGTTCACAACGTTGTAGAATAAAAGGGTTATGCTATAGATCTTGTTGCAGAGTCTAATAATTGCTTCATACTTTAAGGTTTATAGCGTTAATGATCTAAACGTATATTCTAGATGTGCCTCTGATAAGATAAGATAAAACAACATTTTTCAAAAACCAAATTAAGAATTGCAAGAACTTACCAATTTGATAATTGTTTCCACCAAAGACATTTTCTGATGGGCCTAGATACAGCCTGGCGTCCTTGCCAGATTTCTTCAAGCCCACTTCAATCCTGTCCATATATGGCAGAGCCTTCAAGCCGTCAAAAGTAAACTTGTCTTTGTGAGAGTGAATTTCAAGACAATCTGAAAGGGGAAAAGATATAGACCAGTTGACCTATGAAGTAAATTGTTGGTGACAGTATGCGCAGGAATCATTCAGAAACAAAAAAATTGTATGTTTTGAAATTTCCTGCCACGATTGAAAGACATGGTAAAGCGGAAGTGTTGAAAGCACGGTCCCTGAACAAAGCAAGATGCAGGCGCATACTACCAGGCAAAACAAGAACAAAAGTCAATTGGTCTATAATAAAATAGAAGATTGTCAACGGATTATTTATTGGACAAAGAATAGTTAGAGGTAAGACAATATCTGCTTTGATGTCCAAAATATTTTGTTGTTGTTCATTTAATATAATAGAATAATAGCACCAGTATTCCTGCTAACACCATATGGCGTGCCATTTGCGAAGGAGACAGGGAAATTGTCGCAACAGATTTTTGAAAATGTGTGAGAAAGATTTTTTTTCTCGCTTTAATGTTTAGCCAATTTTTAGCCTCACTTAGTGATTTTGGTGCAAGTACTTCTTCAGTGCGGGTTGATTTGGTGCAAGCAAATAACTCAAGCATGAACACTGAACGGCCATATCTTAAGCTATCCTGGATTCATTCCTCCGATGACAGAATAAGCATTAACAATGAAAAAAATAAATTGAAAAATCCAGATGAGAGCATGCAGATTCATAGTGTGTGTCCAAACAGTACTTGCTTCACTACTGAGTACAATATGCAGATAATCCCACTAAAATTGTTTGCTTATAAATCTCTTGTAAAAGTTGATGTTACAACATGTTTGATATTAAAAAATTGCCAATGTTTTTAGTTTTTCAAATATGTATTTGGTTTTAAGATGCAATTTTTACTTTTTAAGTTATTCTGATTTAATGTAAGGTTTTTTGGACACCCTGTACGACAATTATTATGGTGGAGCTCTTAAGCTGTGCTATAGTCATAAAGGTGCATTTACACTGTGATGTAGGGTAACGACGAAGGGTAACAAACTTGCAACTGGAAATGACTGATAGTAACGATAGTGTGCGTGGCTAGCGGCTTGTGTGAGCATTAATTGACTTCAACTAACGATGACGGGCGGATAATTCAAAACTGCAATCCCCAGGTCTACGTTACTTATCGTTATCCCTAATTAGTCACAGTGTAAACGCACCTTTAGATGTCAGACATGAAAAACTTCTAAATTTCTAAATTTAAACTAAATTTCTCTAATTCTCTTGTCAAGAATTGGCTACTTAAATTATCAAAACTGTATTCATATTACTTTGAACTACAATAACTTTACGACTGATCAGATTTTACAAAACAAAACAATTTTACAAAACAAAACAAAAACAACAAAAGCAATATCAGCTTTTTAATGAAAAGATATAGATATTTATATCAAAATAAAATGTTAAAACTCTTTACCATCCTTGTCTTTGGCTTTCTCATCTCCTTCGCAAATCAGAGGCCCGAGAGTAAACTGGCCAAATTCATCACCCTTGTCACTGCTGGTGTCTCCGAAATGTAGCTGAGTGACTGGTAATTCGGCTTTGTTCTTCAGAGTTCCTGCATCCTTAAGTTTCAGTCCTACTGAGCCATCGTTGATATTACAGTTGCAGAGGCGGCTCTTTTTGCCGGCGCATCCTTTTTCGTTTGGTGGGCAACCGCATCCCTCTGTATTTGTGAACAGTCAAGAAATTTTAATACAATATAACAAATTCACCCATATTTTGATCAAAAAAATAAATGAAAGTAAAATCAAAATAAAGTAAAAAAGAAATAACCAAGAGCATTTCATTTAATGGACATCAGATTATAAAATGATGTATGAATCGATCCACATCATTAGGACACCCTATTAGACCAAAAAGAATTAATTGTTGTGTTGCCCTCAAGTGGGATTTCTGAAAAATTGAGTCGGTCGGTCGGAAAATATATATTTTTTTAAATTATTTTTTAAAAAAGCACCTAAGTACCAAATTTGGGTGCACTTTCCACTATTTTCAAAATGTTTTCTCAAAAAACACCCAATCTGAGCAAAATTGGGTGCTTTCCCGACCCTAATATTTTTTTTTAAATTTTTGAATAGGGTCGGTCGCTGAGGGCAACATAACAATTTATTTTTTTTGGCCTTAAGGCTGATGTCAACCCATATTCATATATATTCATATTTATTATTTACCATATCAAAAACAACAAAAGACATAATTTTTTCTTTTTTGAATTTTTTTTTTTGAAAAAGATTTTGCTCTCCACCTGAACAAGATTATATTAAATCATATAAAATCACCCAAAAAACCCATATTTTTTTTTATCCCAAAGGGCTATATTTGCTCAATCTGGTCAAAAACAACATCCAAATTGTGATCACCATGTAGTTGTATTTCTAGAAATGTATACTTTTATATGGATTTAATTTTGAGTTCCTGAGTTACAGAGTAAAATTTGTTCAAATATGATGGGTTGATACAAACCTCACCCTAACACAAAATTTCGTTGTTGATTAAAATTTTGTGGAAATAAATGAATGAACACTCTAAAATTCCTATATTGTGTGCATTTTACCAGTTCCTATGATATGTGCTGTCCTTTTATGCAGCTTAAAAGTGGGAACGGGTAAGCACAGTGATAGTTTCCTTTGACCATCTCCTCAGCAAAGTAAACTTATGTTGTGATAAAAAGCAAAACATGAGCTACACTGTATCGAAAGTACTGTATAAGTGGTCGTGCTACATTTATTTTCGCGCTTTTCCCACAAAATTAATTTAGCGCAAAAATAAATGCACCGCGAAAATTACTGTGTATTTGTTACAAAGGAAATTCCGTACTCGGCCTATGTTCACGTGCGCAAAAATAAAAACGCACGAAATGGTCCAAATTTGGCTGTGCGCAAAAATTACTGAGCACTAAAATATAGGTGTTTACAGTACATTGACAGACTACTATACCTCAAAATCTGTTCAAACAAAATTGGATAAAACTATGGGGGAAATCTTGATTATGAAAGATGAAAAAATCTTTGACAAATCCATACCACAAATCGGGGTTAAAAACTGGGGCTAACATGGTCTCACTGCCATGCAAGAACTCAAAAATTAACCCTAATGTTGTGACCAAGGCTTAAACATCGTACCTTTTGTGTCTTGGCAAGCACATCCTTTCTCTTCCTTGGTCCCAAAATTCATCTTCTTGTTATTATGAACATCCATCCACCATCCATACGCCGCATCGTTATCACTCTCGTCAAACAATACGGAGTTACTACACGCATATTCTATGTTCTGCGTGCAAGTTTTGGACAGTTTTGTGAGCGCGTTCAACTGCATATTCGATCCTGCGTAGCTTATTTTGAAGTTGGCACTTCCTGGGTCTTCATAGTCTGTGACCATGTGTGGGCTCTGGTAGTTATGGTGTACTATTGTTTTGCCACCTGTAGAAATATAAGTAAATAGATAATATCAATGCCATATTTAAATTAGTTGAAGAAAGTAGCCAATTTTACTATCATTGTAATTTTCATGTTTAGCTGCAATACGTAAACAAATCTTTGTCATTCTAAGTTAATGTGCTGCAGTGGAAACTATCCTGAGGGGGGCACTCACATTTATGGGCAGCATATATATGTCCAGCGGTCAAGACCTCCTTTTTCAGGCCGCCAGGGCAGGCCGCTCACTAGATCCCCATTTTCAACGTGATTCAGTTCTTTTGACCCCGTTTTTGAGAAAAACTACAAAATGTTAGCTCTAACTGCAAAATTATTTCAGGAAATGTGACAATTTTCAGCTCAGGAGGCTATTTCAAGTTCACTAGACCCCCCAAAATCGGTTTCAAAGGTCCATTAATTGTTTACAGAAAATCAGTTCACCTGACCCCCATTTCGGTGCAGAAGCGCCTGACATACCTACCACTTTCAAAGTTGTGTGCCCCCCGGGGAATATATATATATATGCATAACTGCTGTGATGGGTTATTGAGAAAAAGTTACATTCATTTCAGTGTTGTTTGCATGTAATGTTTCATTGCAATCAAGTGACCAGAAACATGCTTGACTTGCTGTCGGCACTAAACTTGGTGGTTCTGAAATTAAGGCTGTTGATGACTTCAAATTGCTTGGTGTTGTGTTCAACTCATCCCTGTCTTTCTCTCACCATGTTGACTCTGTTTGTAAGAAAGTATCTCGCTTGACTGGTTTCTGTATTAGAATTTCTCGGCATAT
>JXSR01S040335.1:252373-269379 GCA_000969725.1 Ophiothrix spiculata | reverse complement strand
GTAACAGATGAAATGATAAAATCAAAATTGATATCATCTGCAAAGTCACCCCTTTCGGGGTGAGGCATCACATTTTTGAAGCTTTTTGTCAAAATTTTCTCAGTATTTTGGTAATTGAAAGTTATTACCAAACATGCAAAGTGTAAATCACTATGGGCCAAGCAATAATTTCTTGGACAATATAAACAAAAGTCCATGGTAGTACGGTAGTTTCATTTACAATCAATGGGGCCCTGCACTCTGAATTTCTGTTTAAACTGTCCAATAAATTACTGTTTGGTCTATAGTAGATGACATTTTGGTCAGGGCCTTGCAATTTCTAAAAAAAAATAATGTCTATCTATTACAACTTTAAAATGAATAAAATAAGTTATAGAAAAATAAACATTTTGCAAAAGGAAATTTTACAAGCATCAGATTTATTAATAGCATCAGATTTCGGATATTTTCATAAAAGAAATTTCTTTTTGAGAAACTCACCAAAAAGGATTTTTGCCAAAATTTTTAATTAAATAACCACCAAGAAAGTATTTTTCAGCAAAAATAGGTACAAATCATCTAAATTGTTAGACTAGGAAATGTTTTCTCTTTTTTTTACCTTCATCTGAAAGATATTGGTCTGAATAGGTCTTTTTTTCAAAAATAGTGATTTTTAGCCTTAGTCTTGCTAATATATTTTGTGAAAGCTAAGAAATTAATCAAAAAAGTGAGAAAACAATGTCTTGACACACTGCACCAATGGAAAATGTGATTACAATTTCCTTTTTTTTAAATATTTTTTATCTGTAGCCACCAGCACCAGAGGCAGAAGAAGGTGAGGAAGGTGGTGAAGGTGGAGGGGAAGGACAGGAGGAGGAGGAAGTTGTCTACCGCTACGTGCCGCCTGAACCTAAGGAATGGGTAGAGCTCGGGAGTGAAGTGGAAATTGAAGAGGAGGCAGTGGTTGAAGCACGGGAAAAGGTGAGAAATTAGGCCTATAAAAAAAAATGTTTGATTGCCCTCCGCGACCGACCCTAAAATTGGCAAAAATTAGGGTCGCGATTTTAGTTAATTTTTTTTTTCTTCAAACATGTAAAATATGAAAACTCAATATTTTCGATGTAGAACGTATAATTTAGCAGTATTCACATTTAGTAGTACAAAATGCATATTTCCTCTAAATAATGACCCCAAATCTTTGATTAAGCCCTGCATTGTTTGCTATTCACGATAAAATCCATGGAATGACATCAGTATTTATACTCATCTTCATAAAAATATTTAGCTTGTCTGAAGTAAAGTGCTAATTAGTGAATGTGTGCTGCTTTGACGTTATCTATTTTTCCAGAGCACCGGGCTTTTGCACGTACTATAAGTGCCCGACGCGTGATGATCAATGCACCGACTTTGTGTTCTGGGTAAACACACTTCCATAAACTCCATGATGAATATCAACTGTGGATTCATCACTAATCAACAACGGTACGCTCCTGAATAAAGAGATACACTGAGCTGTTGAAATGTTGTTGTTATATAGGAAAAATCAAATTTGTCAAATAAAATCTTTGTTTTTTAGGTATTCATTTTTTTTTGCATTGTATTACTTGCATAAAAGTGGAACTAGTTGGGTATAAGACATGTACTAAGGTTTAACTGTGTGTTTAATTTCATCAATTTTGCAACTTCCCCTTTCTTTCTAAGTCAAATTTGAGATTTTGATACTACAAAAAACTCATATTGTTCTTATATTCCCTGTAATTTTTTAAGCATTAAGATAGGGGCAGTATAGAACATTATCAGATCTTAACAGTTCGGGAGAACGGCTCGATCCAGTAGGCTACTCGATTCAGCCGCTCGATGCAGCAGCCTAATGCGGCTTTATCCAGCCGCATCACGAAATTTCATCTTTCTTGCCCTTGAACACAAATTTGCTTTACGCACACACCGAGTAATTTGATATTTTTATCTTTTTAGTAATAATATCTAAAATCTGACTGATGCAAAAAAAAATTCACCGGGTCAATAAAAAATTACAGGGCATAAAGTATTTTGGAAACATTCTAAATGATTTCAATCAACCATTTGTTTCAGTCCTCAAGGATTTTTAGGAAAAATACACGAAAAATGTGGGTTTAAAATTAATACATGATGCCATCTGCATAGTGTACACCTGATAGACTATAAAGGTTTTGTGACCAAGTTCAACAACACCACGTCAAAAGAAGCCGGAGATTGTGTTAAAAGTTTGCATTATGACTATGCAAACATCAGATGCTCTCTCCATTTAATCTGTATGTTAAATCACTTGAAGTGTCAAAATAACGTCGTACTTAAATACTTTAGGGGTTTTGTCACAGATACAAAATTCCATTGATTTTCTTAAAACTTTCGTATTTGGTAGATTCATTTGTGCTGATGACGAATTTAAAATAAAAAAGGTCACCTTGCTCATTTTTGAAATACAGACATTTCAAACGTACACATTTTCCAAAAATATTCACCAAACGTTGACCATATGTGTTTGTAAAATGATACATGCTCTATTGATTTTTTGTTTTTACAGTTGAAAGCATTTTTTGCGTACTTCAAAAATTCTGAAAAATGACAAAAACGGGCATTTTTCAATAACATTTGTTTACTCTGATTGCACATCTGCGTCTGCATAATTTCCCGTGTATCTGTTACGCGGCGATGTGGCGCACGATTAACAAAAATGCGTTAATAAAGCGTGCGTTCAGTGTGAAATTAAGTTGAAACTTGCGTACGCAAAACTGGTGCAAACATATTTTCTAATTCTAATTAAAAATCTGTTAAATGGGCTAATTTAAACTAATATTGTTTTATAAACAATTGTTTATAAAACAATATTTTATAAGTTTATATGAAATCTGCACAAGACTTGGCAATTTTTGACTGAAACTTGTCAGAGTATTTGATACTTCGCGCGAGCGCGCAAATTTTTTGCTTTTAACATTTACGTTATCAAAAACAAAGAGAAATTAAATTTCCTTTCATTTTTGTATTTCTTTTATTTAGGAGGAGAAATATCCCCCCCCCCCTATATTCCGTAGTTCTAAGCAACTTTATTTGTGAGAAAACACCTTAAATATATTAACATGTTTCGGAAAATACGTTTTACCATCAATTTTTTACAGTTTTAATACAGTATTTGCACAACTTTGGCCGTGTTTGTTTTTGTGTATGCTAAGTTAAGGGTCACTCAGCTTTTCTAGGAAGTCCAAGAAATAAACAGAAAAGGTTTCCAACGCATTATACATGTATTACTGTTTTTTTAATGGCAGTGATAGTGCGTAGGCCGTTGAGTGTCCATTGCAGTGTGTATCGACGAACTTACAAAAATTGGTCATATCGTACTTATTTTTCAGCCGATTTCTATCATTTTTTGTGCATTTGAAACTGTATCAAATCTGCTTTACTAAAACATCAACAACACATTTTTGATTTAGTGCTTTTATCAAGGTCAAGGTCATCTATAATCCGTGCACAATTTTTTTTTTATTCACATACTTTAATGATATAAGTCCGTCGCGACTGAATAAAGCAGCTGAATCGAGCTGTACAAGGCAGCTTGATTGAGTAGGCTACTGCATCGAGTAGGCTACTGGATCGAGCCGTTCTCCCTAACTGCTTAATCTCAATGTATAGCATTTGCTAAGTTAATTGAGCCATCAACAAGTTTCTGTTCTACTAATTTTTCTTACACAGTTGACTTTCACAATTCAAAGGATACGACGTGAATTTGGTGCGCCAGTTAATTTTGCAGACCGCGGCCCAGATGATGTAAAAGACGGCTACATTGAATGTGTTTCTTACGAAGACAAGAGCTTTAACATCAAGAAAATGGAATTGGACTCCTGTGTACAGGCTATTGGGATGTACACTGATAGCGGCACGCAGACTGACTGGTAAGGCAGTTGTGTGCAAAAAATTCTTTCCGGGATGGAGTGGCCCGGGGCAGGAGGGGAGGGAGTACTTACATTGATGGAAAGTACAGGTATGTGCTACCATCAAGACCCCCTTTTCAAGCCTCCTCTTCCGCTCCCCAAGATGCTCTTTCCAAGATTACTTCAGTTCCAAAGACCAAATGAATCAAAAGTGTGTTTATTTATGTTTTCAAGCTAATTTTGAGCAATTTTCAACTCAAATAGTAAAATTTTATGGGAAAAAAGCAGTTCCTGAGACCTCAATTCAGGAAAAAATCAGTTCCATAGAGCCTATTTTTGACCAAAATCCATTCCGCAAGAACCTATGTTGGATATCGCGGATCTAACATACCTATCAAAACTTTTTTGAGTACCCCCCGGCCGCTTAAAGTTTTCACAACATTAATGCAGTTTGATTAATTGTGACATTTAACATCTTTCCCATACAAATACACAGCATTAGTAATTTGACCCTGCTGAACATTCCAGTATTTCATTCATGCTCACTGAGCTGTTACTAGGTATTGTGGGAAGGTCCTAAATCATCCTCTGGGTATTTGGTAAGGTGTTGTACATTTTTGTTTATTTTGAGCTCCTTTTAAAATGTTATTTTTAATGTACATGCCTGTACAGGATGTTTTGTAAGTTTCACAATTTTTTTAAAGTGTTGACTGGCGTCTTTGTCTTTGTTCACTAAACCCGCCCTCAAAGACGTGGATGCATGAATAATTCATTGTTGATTTGTAATGAACCCCTCTATAATATATTCAAGCCCCTAAATAATGATTGGCCAAGAGCAAAAAAAAAAGTAAAATCGCATGATTGACTGAAAATTAATAATGATAAATTGACATATCTCGCTATTCTGTATATTACAGGAAGCATCCATGTAATAAAAGCACTCAGTATGCCCCAAGACTGTATGAGGAGGAGGAGAGGAAGAAACTGGCTGAATCGGAAGAGATGGTCAACTTTATCAACCAAGTCACACCAAGGTAAAGATATTAAAACTTTTGGTTTATCTGAGAGGCCGAGTAGCAAAGTGGTAAGAGTGCTCGCACTGCAAGCGAGAGGTCCGGGGTTCGAGTCCCTGTTCAGCCAGGATTTTTTCTAATAAAATGAAATCCTGGCCCGTTTGTGATTTGTCTGATTGTTATTTATGTTCTAGTGTACGATGCGTATATCTCCATCCCTTTATCTGATTATGTATTAGAAATATGTTAGCATCAGTTCTGGTCTCGTATGCTAGTGTGTATCGTTATAGCTTTATATCCTTGTACCTATGTTCAGTTCGTCTATCGCCCAACTTAAGATATTAATACATTGTTACACCCCAAATATGAAGTCTATTCGTTAATATGTTAAACAATGGCCAAATTAACGATTAGCTCATGATTTTTATCTCTGCTAAAACATACGAAGACCATTCACAAGCGTTCAAGTTTCAGTTTGCTCATGGTTTTAGATTCGTAATATATATCAAGCTTTTTTTTCAAAATATTTTTGGGTTTTTTTGGGGGGAGAGGGGGTGTTTAACACCCAAAATAATTGTTCTTGCTCATGTGCCTAACTGTTTAATTTCAACAAATATTAAGGGACTATAGGCCAAACAATAATTTATTGTACAATGTAAACCAAAATCCAGAATACATGGCCCTATTGCTTGTAAATGGAATCCTACCCTGGATTTTTGATTACATTTTCCAATAAATTTTTATTATGCCTTTAGAAAGCTGTATCTGCAATAAAGTACCCTAAGTCATATTTATTTTAAGGTTGGTGTCAAAACCTGTGATTTTTTGACCAGATTTTGCTCTTCAACTCATCAACTAAGAATTAAATCCATATAAATGTATTTCTAGAAGCTATTTTAAACGCTTAACACAATGCTGATGTTAATTTCTGACAAAATACGGATTTTTGGCCCAAAAGGATGAATAACGCACACTATTTTGGTCATTGAAATGCATGTATATCGATTACCAAACCAGAGTTCTTATTAGTAGGTTTCTTGATGCAAAGAACCACTGCCCTAGGACTTTTACACTATAAAACAGGGTGTTATACAATTTTTTTGAAAAATAGCCTTATGTCATTAGTTTTATTTGATTTTTTTCCCTGCAGATTTGAGTTGGCATTACAACAGAATGAAATCATGGATGTGTTTTGCGATGATTGGAAAGCATTAGCTGACGAAGATAGTACATTTGGAAGCAAATCTGATAATCATTTGAAGGTGAGTTACCTTCATGGACTGTGCAGGTGCCACACCACAAAATAGCTTCCCATTGACTTACTGTACAAAATGGCTTCCTAAACACGCCCGAGAACTCAATAATAAAGCAACTGGTTGCATCACTGCCTTTACTTAACTGATTAAGATCTCTTTTTACACAAAATGATGACAAAAGTACACCATGAAGGCAAAATTTTAGAGATACGGTACGTTGATGTTAATAACGCCCCCTATCACTGATAGCCGAATTGTGTATTACCAGAATCGCATGCATTTTTGGGAAAAGCCGTACATTTTTACCAAAGTACTCTGGAGATCAAAAATGGTATCGGAGAAACTTTAAATAAACCTTAAAACTCCATGATTAGCCCTTCCATACTTTTTGAGGTCCTCATTTAGGCAAAGGCAGTCAATTTTAGAAACACCAGATCGCGAAGCCAGTTTATTTAGTATAGTGGATCCTGCAGGGGAGCTGAGCCGGTTTGACTGTCTCAATATAGGTGCTTTTTACCCATAGATTTACTGGGGAGATACGGGGCTTTGTATACTGGCCCATGTAAATTCGGTGTCAGCCATGGAGCTCATGTTACCTTCATGGACTGTGCAGGGGAGCTGAGACGGTTTGACTGTTGCAATAGAGGTGCTTTTTACCCATAGATTTACAGGGGAGATACCGGGCTTTGTATACTGGCCCATATAAATTCGTTGTCGGCCATGGAGCTCAAATTGTGGTATTCAGGTTTTCACGAAACAAGCTGAATATATATGTTATTGTACGTATTGGCAAAATAAATGCTGGTTGTACGTCTTCCAAGACCTTGGCAGAGATGCATAATTTAATGGACGCGCTAAAGTTGCAACAAGTTCCAACACAACTTAGATGAAAACCCGAATACCCAGGCAAATGATTTATTATTTTTCCAGATTTTATTTTAGGAATATAAAGTTAACATTTGTAAATGTGAGCTAGTTTTTTTTTTTTTTTTTTTTTTTTTTAATTACCATTTTAATGGTAACTTAATTTGTTTCTTTTTGTGGCCATTTTCTAATAATTTATATGATTATGTGAATTTGCAAAAAAAAATCAAAAAAATCTGATTTTTTTGGTAAAGCGTACAAATTTTGAGCTATTTTTTGGTAATATTTCAAAAATTACGATAAACAAAACTGAAATAGTTCTAGTCAACCAGACATACCTTTGAGCACAAACCAACGTTGCGACTGCAACCTGCGATCTTCAACTGATTCTTTGACAAGAATTATTTCAGTTTTGTTTATCTTACCAATCCCAGATGAATGAGAGTCTACATAGTTTTATTTCAAAAATTAAGATAGATAGCAATTACCGATTTGAAAAAAATGATTAGGGTTTCACTGTTTTGGTAAACCAACTGTTTTGGTAAAATGATTTTAAGAAAATATTTTATCTTCATTTTTTCACTCTTTCCAGGAATACCAATCGTTCACCGATTTACTGTTCAGCAAAGACAAAACCTTGACCTGCATTGAATGGCATCCGACCAACAAAGGGATTATTGCTGTGTCATGTGCAGAAAGAGTCTCATTTGATGATCGCGTTGACAACGGCTCCAAGATATTGATGAATCCGTCCCTGGTTCTGTTGTGGAGCTTTCTTGATCCTATTCATCCCCAGGTATGTAGACCCTTAGGTCCGTCCGTATGTTCAAAAGAGGTTTAAGATTTAGACCAGGTTTAAAGTTAGACCTGGTTTAAGTGAAATTTTGTATCACGGGTAATTTTATTTTCCTTAGCCATTATTGTCATATTTTGTGTTGTTTGTAAGATGTGTAGCCGAATCTTAATAATTTTGACGGTTGTTGTTCAAAAATTCCACAAAAGATCCTTCTATGACATAGAAATTTTGACTTAGACCCAGTCTAACTTTAAACCTGGTCTAACTCTAAAACCTCTTTTGTGCATACAGACCTTAAGCTTATGAATGATTTTTAGTATTTCGTTTGTGCAATGTGATTAGTGCGAGTCTCATTTGATGATCGCGTTGACAACGCCTCCAAGATATTGATGAATCCGTCCCTGTTCTGTTGTGGAGCTTTCTTGATCCTATTCACCCCCAGGTATGTGGACCCTTAAGCTTCTGAATGATTTTTACTATTTCGTTTGTGCAATGTGATAAGTGCGAGTCTTGTTTGATGATCGCGTTGACAACGCCTTCAAGATATTGAATCCGTCCTTGGTTCTGTTGTGGAGCTTTCTTGATCCTATTCATCCCCAGGTATGTGGACCCATAAGCTTCTGAATGATTTTTACTATTTCGTTTGTGCAATGTGATTAGTGCGAGTCTCGTTTGATGACCGCCTTGACAACGCCTCCAAGATATTGATGAATGCGTCCCTGTTCTGTTGAGGAGCTTTCTGGGTCTTATTCATCCCCCAGGTACATTGACCCTTAAGAACCTGAATGGTTTTACTATTCCGCTATGTGCAATGTGATTATTGCGAGTCTCAGCTGATGATTACGTTGACAACGCTTCCAAGATATCGATGAATCCATCCCAGGTTCTGCTGTCGAGGACTTTCCTTTATCCTATCCATGCTCGGGTATATGTTAACAACTTAGTGTTAGAAATCTCTTAGTAGGTAAAACTTTAAAGGAGCTTGGTCCAATTTTTCAAAATTTGGCTTCAGATGTCATAGATAGTTGACCACTCCAGTAGTCGAAGTTTCAAATGTAAGCTTAATCGGTCAAACTGTTTTGATTTTATGGGTGATTTTGTATTTCAGAGCTGCCAATACATTACTGTGCAAAATTTATGGTTACCATAATTAGACATATGTTTGTATTTATCTTCAAAACAGGACACAACTCAGCCGTCAAATTTTACATGGGTTTTGAGAAAAATATGAGCAACATTTTGGTACCAAAATCTCAAACTGTTTGAAAAAAGTTGAGACAATCAGACCATGCTCCTTTAAGAAGTATTTTCTGTTTTAGATCCTAATTTATTTTTTTTTTTTAAATTTTTTAATTTTAATTTTAATTTTTTATTGTTTTTAGATCCTGTTGGAAGCACCTGATGATATCTTCAGCTTTAAGTTCAACCCATCTGATCCCAACATAATTACCGGAGGTTGTATCAACGGCCAAGTGGTCATGTGGGATATCTCGAAATATTCCGACAGGCTGCGAAGTAATAACCAGAGGGGAAAACAAGTCAAGAAGAACACCATGAGCTCCCTGGTAAGTTGAGTTTTATTTCAACCCATCTGATCCAGACATTGCTGGAAGTTGTATTAAGGACTAGTGATGCTTGCCCCACTGTGTTTTTTTTTTTTTTTTTTTTTATAATTTTTTACAATGCCGACACAGTGGGGCTTTATTACTGTCTCAAAAGTGGGAGTGCTACGGCAGTACGGCACTCAATGAGAGCGGTCATGAAATGTGACCGATCCGATTTCCCTTTCTTGTTAGCATCATAATGCAATTTAAGGATATAAATATGTACCTTTGAGTTTTCTCATTAACTTGAACCTATTCAAATGGCCATTTGGTGACAAATTCCTGTAGAAATTTTGATTTTAAATTAGCCTTCTAAGTGCATTGAATACGATAGAAATTTACGAGGAGCCACGTGAATAGATAGCGAGCGAAGCAAAAATGATTCGCTCCCAAAATCTCTTGTACCAGTCTTCATTTGCTACGGTCAACCAAGTGAATTTACGCGAATGTTACAATCATAAATGTTTTATAACGAGACTAATTTGTTACGTCGTTGGATGGAAATGAATTGATAAGCAAATTTAGTCCCGCTGATTAATACGGGGAGAGAAAAGATCCTCATTTTCCAAAAAATGCAGAAAGTTTTAGCGGAATTTAAATTATTTATGTGAAGATTAAGGAAACAAAGATTAGGTGCAGACCAATTTGGGAGTGAGTATCAATATTTTAATGGGAAAATTTTGGCGCTCCTCGGTTTTGTATAGCTCAATGTGCAAACTTAGTATAGGGAGAATTAGTAAAATGATAAAAGCATTTCCCGATAAAAGATAATTTCTTCTACACGGTCTTACTAAGTTTGCCTGCAAACTAGCCGTACTGGTAACCAACACAACAAAGTAGTTATATATTGCTGGTCAAGCTTATTGCAAAAATTGTCAGCAATGACAAATTGGGCAAAAAAAAAAATTGTTTGTTTGCCCTCCAGTGGAAAAATAAACATTTCGAGTTGGTCTGTCATTTTTTTCTTCTTTTACTCTTCACATATATTTTAAAGAATGATGTAATTCCATGGGTTTTATCGTGAATATCAAGCAATGCAGGGCTTGTGGGTCATTATTTAGAGGAAATATGCATTTTATACTACTAAATGTGGCTTTATACTGCTAAATTTTACGTTTTCCATCTAAAATCATATTTTAAGAAAAAGTAAACTAAAATACCCAACCCAAATTTTTGGCATTTTAAGGTCGTTCGCGGCGGACAAACAAACCTTTTTTTTTTTTGGCCTTATATATTGCACACTAAAAATTGTTGACATTTTCACTACGTTACAACTAGCACGATATATGCTCTGAAACCAGTTCTGGTCTTGTATGTAAGAATTGAGGTTATTTTGACCAATAAACAACCACAACCAAACCCAAAATATATCCGTCGCTCATCATATCATATTTACCTTTTTTTCTTTATACAGCCTGGATTTGAAGACGAAAACACCGATAAGACGCCAGTAGTAAGGTACTGTGCAGTGTCTTCCATAGAGCACAGCCATAAATCTGCCGTCAGTGAAATACAATGGATACCAGATCATATGGAGGTTAGTAAATTACGAGATACTGGCCATTGAAACTTAGCATAGTCAAAAATCACGTCCTAGGTCGAATTTCTAATTTTATCAGAAATCTTAACTTTGAAGTGTATTCCACCATATTTATTAATCAGGTTCCAACATCCAAAACATAAGACAAATGTTTTAAAATGGAGATAAAAAATCCTTTCTCCATTCCAGTTTTACCAGTACATAAACTTTAAACTCGATTTTCTCAAAACTGTAATTTTCTGAATCAGCCCGATGCCTTTTACCAATTTGGATGTAACTTTGCAGTTTAACATCCAATAACCAAAATCTAGGTGTCATTTTAAAGCTAAAATATAATCTTTCAGATGAGACCAAAAAAATCAATTTTCATTTTGGGACCCTTAAGGTACCTTTCGATGTGACAGGTCACAAATAATAATTTTAATTGGTAGAAGTGGAAGGGGCACCTCTTAGTACGAGACACTGACAATATGTGAACATGTTTTTCTATCTCTGTTATTTATAGATAACCAGAGGGGGTGTGATTGTTGAAAGCAAGATCCACACATGCTCCCAAGTACTGACTGCTTCTGTTGATGGGTATGTATTGGTCTGTTTAATGTAGTATGGGGCTACCAGAGAAGAGAATGTGTGGGAGTGATAACCAGAGGGGGTGTGATTGTTGAAAGTAAGATTCACACATGTTCCCAAGTACTGACTGCTTCTGTTGATGGGTATGTATTGGTCTGTTTAATGTAGTATGGGGCTACCAGAGAAGAGAATGTGTGGGAGTGATAACCAGAGGGGGTGTGATTGTTGAAAGCAAGATCCACACATGTTCCCAAGTACAGCTGACTGCTTCTGTTGATGGGTATGTATTAACGCCCTGCGGGGCAGGTTTTTTCTTACCCCGACCCCGTCGTTCCCCGACAATTTATTTCCCGACCGGACTGACCCGATAAAAATTTAGCTTGCCCCGACCGACCCCGACCCGAAAGGATTTTTTCTGGACCGGACAGGTAGTTTTTCATGATTTCCCGGTCAAGATAGATATTTTTCCCCGAACCCGAGTTACCCCGAATTTCAAGTCTTTAAAAAAGTGTTTAACAAGGATTACAGTTTCAGCTATAACTGATTTCGCAAAATGACCTAAATTAACTTAAGACCTCAAGAATATTTGAATGTTACAGTGACAAAAAACAAAAAACTTAAGCTTAATGCATATTCAAAATTTAGTACCTTTTTTCTCGAAAACGTTCATGGTTCTATGGCCCGATTTTTTACCAATCATAGATCATGTTTAAGGCTACAGTCCCTATAAAATGTCTCGCTCGGCTGAACGTCATGTTTACTGCAAGTTTTTATCTACTTACGCATGTCAAAATATCACCGTTTTTGCGTACAACATATACTAAAGACTCTATTCCATATATGTACTACATATGGAATAGAGTCTTTAGTATATGAATTTTTACTAGTGCTTTATCGTCCATTATCAAGGTCAAAATGACGTCTAAAGACTACTTCGAAAAGTTGACCCTTTTTCACTGAAACCGCAGTGAAAACTATTTATCTTTTCATGATCAAAAAATTTTCCTGATGAGCAGAAGTAGGTCATTTACCCTAAAACGGGCCATTTATGTGATTTTTTATAAGAAGCAATTGCTCCCCGGGGGTGCTCAATGTTGGTTTTGGTAGGAGTGTGCCGCTGGGAAATGTTAAGTACAACCCATGTATATACCAATTTTTAAGAAAAAGGGACCCATCCATATACCAAATTCCCAAAATGTTGAGTCGAGTTTATACAAAAAATAAATTTTCCCCGGAAATTAACGCTAATTTGGCGAAAATTTTCTGATTTATGTTTGAAATTTAGAAGGAAAAAAATCCATAATTTGCGCCATTTTGGCGCAAAACAGACCCATCAAAATACCACATTTTGCAAAAAAAAAAAGGATCCATTGAAAATACCAGACAGCCTGATTTTGCTACCCAAGTTTGCGGCTCGGTGATGTCACACGTCTAAATGTGCCGCCCCGGGGGGGGGGGGGGGGGTAACTGGGTATTTTGACCAGGTAACCACCCGCGTTACCAAAAAAGCTAGACCTAGACAGGTCTGTAGACTTGCAATATAGGGTATCAAAATCGTCCTGGTACTCTAAAGGTCTCACTTAGGGTATCAAATTTGGCCTTTCAGTTACTGATAAGGTATCAAACTATGAAGAAATGGTTGAATTAATGATAATGGTGCCTTAAATTGATTCAAATACCTGGACACACCTTAAGAGTGTTCAAATGGTGTACAGTTACATTTGACCTATGATTTCTTGTAATAATTATTTTGTCACAGTCTCAGATATAGGGTATTCATTTGAACGGGCATGGTCCCTGATAGGGTGTCCATTCGAACAGATAAGGTAGATTTATGGTCTCAGATAGTATCATTTCATCCATTTTTGCAAATTTTTGGTCTCACATAGGGTCACCTTCGGAACCTGCAGAACTCGGGTGGTTACCCTGAAACCAATATCAGTTGCCCCCCGGGAAATGTGCTTATTCGGTAAAGCGGTAAAGGAGAAATTAAGAGTCTCAACTCAAATATCGTGGCAAAACTTGTCTTTAATATTTATAGACTTGAAGGTGTTGAACAGCGTAAGATTTTAGGTGCATGAAATGTAAGACAATTACAAATGACAGATCAGCAAGTTATACAAAGTACGAAATATTAATTATGGACGTGAAAGAAAATTGACATTATAGACACAGCGATTAATTGTTGCTCCATTTTATTTTTACCCCGAACGACTTTATGCGTTTCCCGGACCGAATGCAAACTTTCCCCGACCCCGAGTAAAATTTCCCCGACCCGGTCGACCCCGATAATATTTTTCCCGGACCGTACCAAACCTGAAAATAGCTCAAAAAATGTTCCCGACATGGTTTCGGTCCAGTCCGGTCCGGGAAAATTTTGGGTTTCGGGTTTCCCCGCAGGGCCTTAGTTACAACACAGTAGCCTATGGGGATTTTTAAAATGCTAAAAAGCTTGTAACTTGAAAATGAATGATTGGACTCAAGTGAAATATTCAGCACACATTTTTGCTGTACTCTTCTTCTTATTTAGCTGGAAAAGAGGTGAGGTTTTAGTCACACCAGAATCATGAATTGCACCTTTAAAGTTCATCATCTCCTATGCCATCGTTCTTCAAAACCAGCTACACTCCATTTCCATTTTATGTTTTACACAGTGTTTTGTATATTCTTGTTTTATAATAGCTGTGTTGCATATGTATTTTGTTGGTTGTATATTGTAAGCCAAGCTTATCAACACTGCTGTTTACTGTCATCTTATACTGTGAATAAACCGGGTTTTTTTTCTTTTTACTTTGTGCATAACAGAACTTGTGCAATATGGGACACGAGACCGCCCAAAGGTCAGACACCCACGATAGAGGACAATAAGGGAGACAACCCACTGGGAGTAGCGACAACCTTTAAACATCTTGATCTAACATGGAAACCAACTCTTAAGGTATGGTGCTCAGTCTGGTCTTTACTTTGTTCAACACCAAATAGACGGGCCTCTTCACATCATGAACTAGACACAACACAACTGCTGGAGACGCAGCGCGTGTTACATGTGTTACCTGGGATTATGTTTACTTGCGGATGAAGAAAAGCCTCATAATTCCTGCCTATTTAGTGTTGATCAAAGTATAGTCCATCCTAGTCTATTCCAGTCATAGGTTTACAAGGAGAAAAAATAAATAAATTCCTGGGGATTTATAGTGCGCTATGCCTCCTAGATTTGTAATTCCATGCGGCCTCTGCACACTTTTCAGGTGTTCGCTGACCACTGTGGCCCAAGTAGATAGGCTCCATTCCCCACCAAGCATCACTTCAGGTTCTGCAGCAACCTTAACCTTGATCAGCCCATATGTGCACTATCGCTGCCCAGATCAGCTCCCCGAGTTCTGTACGGGTATCCACATAGTAATTAGTAGTTAGTTCCTAGTCCAAGGGAATTCAAGCACACTCAACTTTTGGCACCAGCGGGGTTCGAACTCGGGACCTCCGTACTGCAAGCAAGCTCTTTACCGTTTGAGCTAACTTGACTGCTATACCTGTATAGAAATTCCTGTGTGCCCCACTTAAAGTAGTGGACCACCGTGGAGCTCATTTAGGCGTTACCGAGTAGGTGCATTGTTCGTCGTCAGTAGTCTTCAAGCTATAATGTAAGAAATATTTGTAATTTTATGTTGCCGGTAATCTGAGTTGAACATTAAAAATACAGGTCGCCCTGTATTTAAACAGCATTTCTAGTATTTGTAAAACTCATTGGTGTTTGAAATGAAATAAGATTCAGTTTACACTGTAGCATTCATTATTTATGGTAAAGCATTTTGTAGTTTGTCAAAATAACATCTTTTTTTAATACCCAGACTGTTTAAAAAAGGATGTAAAATACAGTAACTATAAATCAGTAAAAGCAGAGAAACTTAATGGCAGTTTGGATCCCTATAATTGATAGTGGAGTGTTTAAACTGCCAGTTTGTTACCATATTTTACTTATTTTGGCTGTTGATTTTAACATATTTTTTTAAATAGTGCATGGTATGAAAACTATATAACTAAATTTTTTCATTCAATTGAAACACGTATTGTTTAAAAAGCTGAAGATATGATTTTTCTGATTCTGTAATAAATAGAAATAGTCATGTGAGTGCAAGAAAGTCGTATCTGCAATAGCTGCCATTTGTCATAAATTTGGATTGCACATTGTAAAATCTCCAGTCTTGGGTCAGTGGCTCTTGAAATGGTTCTTCAGGTGACATCGTCACCTGCACCTGAAGAACCATTTCAGGAACAGCTAACATAAGACAGTGACATTTTGAGCGATTTTCACATTCTTGTGACAAGTTGTAAAATAAATATAACTTAGGGCAGCCATTGCAGATACGACTTTCTTGCACTCACATGACGAAATGGCCTTGGGTGTACTATACTTGAGGCTTCTGGTGGGCCGTCACATATGAAGCTCCTTTCCTTATGCAACTTTTTCCTGTCTTGTTTTGCTATAGATTCCTATCAGTCGACTTGAAGGCAGCGGTGAATATGGAGTGACTAGAATTAGTTTAGCTGAAAAACAGGGCGACAGGGGTGCAGGTAAGAACACATGGCAGTGGGTTTGGTTCGATCTAGGTTCGTTTTGAGATCCAGGTTCGATTCCTGGTGGATTCGTCAGAATCGGTGAAGTGAGAAAATAGGGCAATAGGGGTGCAGGTAAGAAAACATGGCAATAGGTTTGGTTCGATCTAGGTTCGTTTTGAGGTCCAGGTTCGATTCCTGGTGGATTGGTCAGAATCGGTGTAGCAAGAAAATAGGGCAATAGGGGTGCAAGTAAGAAAACATGGCAATAGGTTTGGTTCGATCTAGGTTCTATTTGAAATCCAGTTTCGATTCCCGGTTCGATTCCTGGTGCTTGAGCTGTATATGGATTGACTAGAATCGGTGTAGCGAGAAAATAGGGCGATAGGGGTGCAGGTAAGAAAACATGGCAATAGGTTTGGTTCGATCCAGGTTCGTTTTTTTAGATCCAGGTTCGATTCCTAGTGCTTGAGCTGTATGTGGACTGACCAGAATTAGTAAACTTGAAAAACAGGGTGATAGGCGTGTAGGTAAGAAAACATGGCAATAGGTTTGGTTCGATCCAGGTTCATTTTGAGGTCCAGGTTCGATTCCCGGTGCTTGAGCTGTATATGGAGTGACCAGAATCGGTGTAGCTAGAAAATAGGGTGATATGGGTGCAGGTAAGAATACATGGCAATAGGTTTGGTTCGATCCAGGTTCATTTTGAGGTCCAGGTTCGATTCCTGGTGCTTGAGCTGTATCATATGGATTGACCAGAATCGTTGTAGTGAGAAAATAGGAAGATAGGGGTGCGAGTAAGAAAACATGGCAATAGGTTTGGTTCGATCCAGTTTCTATTTGAGGTCTAGGTTCAATTCCTGGTGCTTGAGCTGTATATGGATTCAGATATATTTTATTTGCAATGTATCGCGGCTAAAAAGCC
>JXSR01S040335.1:136885-146954 GCA_000969725.1 Ophiothrix spiculata | reverse complement strand
ATATAACTCATCCATAGATTCTAGTCATTTGATTGGTAAGATTGTAACACATGACCATTTGTCATTTTTACTATCACTATCATCCATTTGATAGTATATGATATGACCGGTGATGAAGTTGAAAATCCGCCATTTTGTTTTTGCTCATGTATAGGGATTTTACATTCAAAAAAAGTAGTCAGTGAAGAAAAAATTTATTTTAAATTTGATCGAGTTGAAATTCGGTGGAAAGATGGAAACAGTGATAACATTTATTCTGAAGTTTACAGATTTGAAATCGGTTAAATATTTTTTGAGTTAGAATGTTTTTAAAATGTTGAAAATATCAAGGAAATCTAAGCCAAAACATACAGTTCTGGAATAATAATGTGTGTGCCACGTAATGTAGTTTTAGCCAAACGATGAACAACGAATCTATGCATGAGGTATATAAACAATAGTTTATGTGTTATCAAATGACTAGAATCTATAGATGAGTTATATAAAACAAATATTAACTGCTTATATTCGTGTGATGGTAAAAATATACCATCCTCATTGAAAGATTGATTGTTCCATTTCACTCGCCTATCGGCTCGTGATGGAACAATCAATCTTTCAATTCGGGATGGTATATTTTTACCATCACACTCATTAGCAGTTAATATTTGTATACTATCACTTTCATCCGTTTGATAGTATATCAACTCTTATCGTACTGGATTGAAAACTACAGTGTACAGTAGGGACATATTGCTTTCTGCTATATGGTTAATGGGGTAAGTAGAATAGTTTAAATGTGTTTTCAAATGACTAGAATTTATAGATGAGTTATATGAAACAAATATTAACTGCTTATATTCATGTGATGGTAAAAATATACTCATTGAAAGATTGATTGTCCATTTCACTCACCTATTGGCTTGTGAAATGGAACAATCAATCTTTCAATTCGGGGATGGTATATTTTTACCATCACACTCATAAGCAGTTAACTTTTAAATTGATCATGTTAATTTGATGATTACACAACCAAATGTTTGTCAGCAAAAAAATTGTATACATGAAGGCCAAGTATAGCCTTACTGATAGACACATTGTTGACACATATTCCGTCGGCCGCCGCTGACAAGGGGGAACGTCCTTGAATTCTTTTTGGAAAAGTCCTTGAAAGTCCTTGAATTTTTTAAGCAAAAAAGTGTACTAACCCTGAATTTTTCAGTATTATTACTTATTTATTTTTAAAAATTTGAGTGGTGCACTTGCAAATAAAATGAGCAGAAAGTCGCAATTGAAGATTTGAATAAATGGCCGCCAAAGTAAAAATATGGTGAATAGATCAGATTTTGTTTTTTGACATAAAATGCAATAATACATAAGTGTGAAACTATACCTTGCGTTTTGAGGGTCAATTATGCCGGGAAATGCAATTATTCACAGGTGATTGATTGCGTTTTGCTATCATACACTATAATCAGTAACTTTAAAATCCATTTGAGACAATTTTTTACTATTAGATTTTGAGTGGACTGCCTTTTATTTTGAACTCTAAATGACGATTGTAGAAAGAAATATGGCGTATTATATATCATTCAAAAGCTGAGATTTTTTGATTTTGGTAGCCATTTTTGCCATAATGCAATTTTGCCTGATTTTCCAATCCCACGGTACTTTATGATGTCATAATTACGTAACGCCTTGGTCGATTTTGATGATCTTGTTATCGTTTGATAGGGGAGGATCATACCTATCTATTAATAACAAAACTAAGTTCATAGGGGTTCCGTTCCAATATATTAGGGGGGTTGCAATAACCCCCTTCGATGGACATGTTACAAAAAATAGCCCAGGAGGACAAGGGTTAAGCATGATAAGTTGGCTTACTTTGTTTATCTTTTATTATATATTTGACCCTAAGTAACCTTCCCTTCTGTATCAATTTTGATCCTTGGATGTGATTTGTACCTTGTCTGTTGGATTTCCTTTTTTATATTTCATATCTAAAGAACACATGGCGAGTAGACAGAGTAACAAAGAAATACAGCAAATATTCATTTCAATAACATCAACAATATCATTTACTTTAAACCAAGAACAACCACACATTTATGATACAAACATAGAGATAGAATATAACAATTTAAAAATAATTTATCTATTGACTTCAATTTACATATATATTACAATGCCAAGGGCCGCTTATGCAACACTATTATGTGTCATGTCTGTGCGACCCACGGAGAACATACAATTTGTTACAAACAAATTACACATTAGTCATTCAAAGATCTATAAATGTGATGCTTCCTTTGAAAATATATTCCACTTTAAAGTCATACAAGCCATGGTTTTTTCTTACTTATATAGTTAAACTACTTGGAAAACCTTGTCAGATAAAATATTGAGGTAAAATTTTGGTCTTGACTTTATATGAACTTTTTGTAAATGTCTATGCCCTAGGTTTTATTGAATCATGTTGAACTTAGCTTTATACAAACTTTTTTCAAATGAAAAGTAGATTTTGTTGAATTGTTGCTGTTGTACATGTGTGTAAAATATTTTTTTTTATCTTAACTGACTTTTTAATGATTTTTTTTCAAAGGTCTGTACCCTACTTGGAAATAAATTTAAAGGGACTAGCCTAGATTCCACTTAGACTTATTAATACTCTAAATAAAGTCTGAAAGTGTAGTAAAATCCAAAAAAGTACAAAAATTTAAACAGAAATGGCTCAAATTGAGAGAGAATTAATTTGCATTTTCTAAATCTTAAGTTTGCACCTCAGATGGATTTGAGGTTAACAAATGTGCATTTCATGTTGTGAGTGCACAAATGAGAAAAAAAATTAATACAGGCGCAGTCAAGTTTGATGCGTCCAATTTACAAGGTCCCTATACAAGGAACCTAATGAAATTTACAGCAATCAAAATTTACAGCATGTGGATTGATTCTTTCTCTTTTATGAGCAATATGGAATGGGAATTTTATTGACCTTATTCATACACAATGTGCATCTTTTGTGAACAGAAAATGAACTTTTTATATATGGCCATCAAAAATTATGTTAAATTAGATAAATCATCACCAGACAAAACAATGAAACATTCAAACACACTTGGCTATTTGTGTTACGATTTTAAAAAGGTTCACTTATGTTAGGGGCGCACCATTTGATTTCCAGGAGGAGCAGGAAGTTTTTGGGAAAAAAAAGATTACCCCTCCACAGGTAGGAAAAAAAAAGAATCCCTCGAAACATGGAATAGGCAGAAAAACAGTAATTTCCAGGGGGAAAAATGGCTCCCGAATGGGGCACGAAAAGTGTCATGTAGTTTTTATACTTTTTGTAAACACACATTTCAAGAGCAATGGACATTTTTATTATGGAGAAATATTTTGGAGGTTTTTTGCATTGCAAAGACAAGCTGTAACACAAGTATAACATACGGCAGCTATTTTTTGAGGTTTTTTGCATTCCAGAGACAAGCTGTAACACAGGTATAACATACGGCAGCTATTGCAAGTATGACTTTCTTGCACTCACATAAGGCCTAAAAAAATTGTTGGCTTGCCCTTTGCGACTGACCCAAAATTTGCAAAATTTAGGGTCGCGTTTTTAATTATTTATTTTTTGTTGTGCAAACAGTGCATTTGGTAAAAATATCATGATGTTTGGGTTGAATTTACAACAATATTCACAGAATGTTATAAATTTGCAGGAAATAAGCATATATCTTGAATAATTAAAGCACAAAACTATGAAAATGTTTATATAAACTATTTTGTTCAGTTTTTTGGAGTCAATTTTCAATAAAAGAAAAATTTAAAAAAAATATCCGATCAATCAATTTCACCATTAAAGTGCAAGTCAACAACTTAATTTTTAGGTCTAACAATTAATTTTGAAGTCCACTAAATGCTACGAATCTATATTTTCATAAACACCCGAGTCCTCAATTGGACCACCAGTTCTTGCCAGGCATATCTGTTGATATGCCCCACTTCCTTCCGAAGACATGCTACTCCGATCCAAATCCGTATAATCCGTTTCAGTCTGCTTCTGTCGTTTTAATTTCCTCTTGTGTTTAGGGCTCTCGACCGGCGATTCATTTGTAACTTTCTTTTTAAATATGGAACGTTTCAAACTATCAGTCCCGTTTTTCAAATTTTCCTTACTACCTTTGAATTTTTCTTTGATCCCTTTAAAATTGTCTTTATTTATGTTGAGATTATGGTCCTTCCGTTCAGGTTGTCTTTTGTGGTTGATGGTATTGGTCGGACCATTTTCAAATTTTTGTATGAGGGCTTTATGTGACGATCTAGGTGATGCTATTGTCGCAGATTTTGCTCGCATATCAAGATGATTTTGGTTTAAATTTTGTACTGGCGTATTGTCAGGTAGTTTTTCCGGATATGATTTCCGAAGACTTTTGTCTTTTCGTTTATGTTTCATTTCCATATAACCATCTTGATTTGGCGACACCGGGAGGGGAAATAGCAGACTGGATTTCAATCCTTTTCTGTTTTTCTCTTTATGAGGTACAGGTGCATTTGGGGGTTCGGGTCTTACTTCTTCTGGATCATGTTTCTCCTTGTTCAAGTCCACAGGTTCATATGTATCCTCCATATGTCCTTCGTTATTACCTTCCATGGATACGTAACTCTGACGGAAATCCACGCCAGAGTCTTCACGTTCAGTGCGCGGACGTGGACTCTCATAGTTTCCTAAAGCGTCTGAATTCAAATCGGCGTACATGTTCTCATCTGCTTTATATAATCTTTGTTTCAAACATTCTTGCGAGCCGCTTGTATCAGACCCAGACGTCGACATTTCTAACGCTAACGGTTGCGGGTTATCTTGCGATTCGTTCATAGATGATGGTGACTGATAATGACAACTTGAGGGCACACTTGAAGGCAAACGACTGTGTCGCATTTCTGTCGATTCAACAGATAGTGTCCGCGATACATTTGCGTAGCGTATTCCTTCAGATAAGTTTGGCATCATGATTACCGACGAGTCGGGTCTTCCGGTGCTATCAGACTCATCGCTCGTCTCTTCATCAGTATCCATAGGGTGTATCGTCGTATTATTGTTTGTAACCGTATAATTTTTTGGTTTTGGCGCAGTCACGGTCCCTGTGCGCTTCCTTGTTAACATACACAGTGCGACATTGAGGCATAGAATGATAATAAATCCGCAAACTATAAATCCAATTATTGCACCAGTGTTGATGGAACGTCTTAGACCAAGTCCATTTGGTGGAGAAACCGCGCTAACATCAAGAACAGTCGTAGCTTTAACGTTTCCAAATACACTACGTGCCTCGCACGATATATTGCGACCGTGATCAAAAGTCGTCATATTACGTATATGCAATGCCTTGGCAGACGTTTCTATTAAAAATCTGTCGTCTGCTCTACTGGAATCAATTTCTTTGTCCTGATAATACCATATAAGGTCATAAGGAATGCTTGCGTCAATTTGACATATTACTGTGGTAACAGATTCTTGCATAGAATTGACGGTAATATGAGATGATTGTATCGAAGCCGTCATAGTTGTATCAATATTACACTCGTTAAGGACGCTGTCCTCGTCGTCAGTTCCCGACATTGTGCATTTAAGCGTTTGGTCTTTGAATTTATGATACATATTTCTACTTATAACATAATCTAACCGTAAATAATTCCTCCGTGGTCGCGTCACTATACCATCAAGCATATATCCATCGAACCACCAAAAGAGCTCGACGCTCGGATGGCCTTCTTCCGATTCACAGCGAAAGCGCATATGGTCTCCATTATCCCCATTTGGTAAAACCGTTGCAGAGCAAAGCGGGTACTGCGGTGCGGGTCGGTTTTTGACGTGCAAATTGGCGGTGCCATCAATTTCATAACGGAAGTCTGGGTTATTATCATCGCGGGGGTAATACCAGCATCCATAAAGACCCGCCATGTTTTTTGTAACATTATGAAGTTTCAGTCTATAGTGGCATTTGGTGTACTTGGTAGTTCTTGATTCGATTTCCAGCGACACAGAATATTTGTTATGAAAGTTAGGCGTAACGTCAGTACTATTTGAAACAAGAATGCCGCCCTCTTTGGCCCAGATAAGAAACCCTTGGTCTTCACAATCAAATTGTGCTTTCACACGAAGTTTACAGACAAATTCTGCCGTATCGCCAATATCTAACGATAATGTATCCGGTTCAACAGATAAGGTTATTGTTCCGATTGTTGTTGATATGAAAGAAATTGTGCAAAGTGTGATGAATATAACTCTGGCAGCCATCTTGTTTGATAAATAAAATGGTTTACGATGATGTTTCAAATGGAAATTGACTTAGATGTTAGGCATTTGTAGGTCAAGGTGAACAAAAGTTTATTTTCATAAAATATGCATTTGATTCACTTTGTCTTGCATTGTTAAGGTGATTCCACAAAAATGGAAAATAATGAAATAATTATACATCAGCAGTATAAATAATGAAGCGACAAGTTTTGAATATGTCAGATCTTCAGAATTTGTTACAGTAAATCTTCCAGTAGCATACAAAAGATTGCGCTGATGATGTTCACAAATTATACACCATGTGAATATACTGCAACAAAGAGTTAATCTCCTCTCAAGTATACCTGATATTCAAAGTATGGAATGTTAGACTCGGTTGCAATGTCCTTAAACCCAATAGAATAATAACAAGCTCTCGGTATGAGGCGCTTCACAATCTTGCAAAGTCTTCAGATTCCCCTCTCACCATGTTAACAAGTTCCCCAGCTTGCGGTGCGCAATTCTTCTGATAGCACACAGCGTATCCCACTGGGAGTACCTCTAATGTTATTTCACCAGTAGTAATTACGGTATGAAATGTCCGACTAGGTAGATCATGTCGAGCACACCATGTACAGTTTGAAGATTTCTACAAAATGCTTATATGATATGATTTGGGTTGAGTTTGGTGCTTTGTAAGTTGCAGTGATGAATGTATTGACTTAATAGTGCATGGAGGTCAGAGGTTATGTTAGTTGCGCATTATGCGTCGAGTCGAGAAAACAGGTGGCGTAATGTGTTCAGACGTGACTTGTCGACGAGGAACTGTTGTCAAGATAAATGTATGGTTTTTATACCACCCATGAAGATATGTTCTAATTTTTAGCGATGTTTGCTCCAGTTTTGATTTTATTATCTAAATGTATTCCAATATAAGCAAATGATGTATAGAATGTTCATCAAAAAGTTGGATAGTCACATCAAACTTCCAAATCAGTTCCAATTCATTTCAAAGTTATGGATTGTTTTGAAGAATAATGATAACCAGGCTTGTTCAAAAATCAAATCAAATTGTGGTATGGCACAGACTTAATCCACTTTATTAAGTGCAAATAAGTATAAGATATCAAAATCTCAGCAAAATGTTTCCTCATATATTGATTTCAACTAAAGATGTTTGCCACCTCAAATTATAAGAAACAAAGTTTTTTGGTATAAACCAATTCCAAATGCAAGCACCAGAGTCCTAGCAAAGATGCTTTTGTGATGAAGACAATACTAAATTACAATGTGCAGTACTTGAACAAAGATTGGACAAGATACTGCGTATGTTATGGAGAGTTCTTTCCAAGTTATGCAGTATTTGAGCAAATGTCAAAAAAACGATACAGTGCATATTGTTAAAAAGTTTTTAGTATCCAGCTGTTTATAGGAGTTGCAGGTAACTTTAAAAAACAAATATGAAACAAGCAAAATGCTATCCAATATGAGCAGAGTATATTTTCTTGTCTTAAATATCCGTTCAATGTTGGTTTGGTTAAGTAGCCATACCACTGCTGGCGTTACAGAGTCCAGTTTGTTATTGAATTAAACAGATAGTCCACCGTAGATGAGATATATCTGGTTGTATTACGTATCAAATTATTCAGCATTAAGATGCCACCCACGTTTTAAAGCACTATGATGCCAAAACAGATCGCTGACTTATTCCTTCAAAACTTGTCGATGTTAAAGTTCTCTGGCCGCAGCTTGTTACATGCTGGGGTTATGTGGGGATATTCTCTGGTTGGATTATACTTAATTGTGTGGTTTTGAAAAAAGCCGTACTTGTCAAAATACACTGATAGATAGAGTCATTTGTTTTGATGAAGTGTCTTATCTAGTCCATGCTCAGTATGTTTAACTCCCACACAGTAGAGATGTTTGATGTGATTGGCTGGTTCTTTGTTCAAACTTTTCAGTGTAAAACTTTCCTTGCCACAAATTGAGTGTACTTTTTTGGGGGGATAGATTTTACTCAATTTTTCCAAATGTGTGGTTTGTCAAAATGAAATCAATAATATATTCATTTGTTTTGAATATGTTCCACAGGTCCAGTTTATGATTAATATGCTGATACTCCTACACAAACAAGTTGACTTTAGTTGCTTCAATACAATTTGTTCGACTCTTCGTTCAAACTTTTTCGAAGTGACAACTTCCTGTCCACTTCTTGGCAGAATATCTTGTCGTCAGTCTATATTACATAAGTTTGTGGTCTAATTACAAGTCCCATTTTGTGAAATAGAAACTATCAAAGTTCTCCAGTCATTTGTTTTGATGATAAATCTGCAAAGTACTCCATACCTCATTGGTAACATGTGATAACGTGATACTCCCACATATAAAAGTTGACTTGCAAACAATCCAATAGCAATAACTATTTGCGTTGAAACCATGTCAGATCTGAACACTTCCTTCTGTGCTCGGCCCGTGTTATTGCCAGTGTGAGCTGCACTGTCTTCCTGTCCTGCGTTAGCTCATTCGTTGTTTTCTATTATGAATCATGGGGTTTGTATAGAGTGTGTTATATTGTCAACAAGTTTATACTGGCCCGGGGAGGGCACTCTATTTTTTGACAGGGATGGGGGTGTGCCATGGGCAGCACAGATTTTGGAGGGACTAGGGAATTGACAATCCAGGCAAAAAGTAGGTTCTTGAGAAGTCTTTAACTATGGAAAATGAAGGGTCTTGGGACCTGATGTTCAGTGCAAATAAAGAGTCTTCAGAACTGATGTATTGGTCAAGAGTATAGGTAAAACACCCCTTTATGTGGACTTTTTTGTGTTTTCGTTTAAAATAAACACCCGTTTTTGTGTTAAAATTAGTGTTTTTAGACCTCTAAGCATATACTAATAAACAGAGAGGAAAGAGAGAAGTTGAGCGGACAGCTTTTGAGGAGTCTTGAGAGGGGCGATTTCAGGAAATGCAAAGCTATAGAACGGCGAACAGCCGCGAAAAAGGGGTCCATCTCCAAAGCGGCACATACCCATATCACCAATATGTTAGAGTGCCCTCCCGGGGTTTACTGGCTAGCTGGCTGGCTACATGTAGCCTATAGAAGGTATGACGTTGTGTGACGTCCTGGTCTGTCACTGTTCAGAGTAGATTTGATCAAATTAATGGTATGGGGATAAACCAGTGATAGCTGCTTTATGAGGCGCTGTGCCTGCCTGCCTGCCAAGAATGGGTTTCTCTTAAAAAGGAAATTTGTAACCTCACAATTGCTAAAATAATGTTTTGAAAAGTAATTCAATATAGGCCTAAAAGTATAAATTTCTATAAAAGTAAATTTCTCAAGGAATCAATTTATAGTATCAAATTTTGACCATGAATTGAGAAACTCATGAAAAACACTTTTTAACAATTTTCTTAACATGGCTTGAAAACTTTTTCTGCTAAAATCGTAGCAAATCTATTAAGTCGTATGAATCAATAGTTAAGGATTATTTTTTTGAATTCTTCATTAATTTTTAATTTTGAAAATATTGGGTCAAACAGGTCATAAACAGGCAGTACGATGCAGTATAATCCTGAGCACCTGAGTTCCTGAACCATTCAATAAATGGCAGCTTTTTTGGTTTGTGTTCCCTTCATACAAACAACACACAACACTTAAAGCTGCCTGGGTGACCTGGGGTAATACAGAGGAAATTAATGATATAACAGGCCAATTAAGTTATTTTTTTTGTAAGTTTTAACTAACAACAATACCTTGTCATTTGTGTGATTGTTGAGTCCATAAGTTAAAGGGGCAATTCATGATCCACTTTTCACCCT